>VBVR01001115.1:0-34401 GCA_011638315.1 Tetramorium parvispinum | reverse complement strand
ATTCGATTTTACGCGCAGCGTCAACGCGAAGCGCTTAAAATATTTCTACATTGAAATATTAAATTGATAACACATTATGGCGCATTGGTTAATAAAATAATATTTAATAAATAATAAAACTACGTATCAATCGATACAAAAAAATGAAACATACGAGTCACTTTCGCACACATACACACACACACAATGTATTTAAAAAAAATATTTTCTTAAATTTCAATTTCTCTCTCCTTACCGTTCCGGAAGTAGTCCCACTCGTCCTTCGAGCCCATCCTCGTGTCCACTTCGGCCGGAGGTGCCACGGATAATTGAGATTGGCGAAACAGAGGTCCGAGTAGAATTTGCACCCGCTCGTCTTGTCCGCTTGCGCGTCGGGCCGCGTCGATCGGACGCACGAGCACCCGCGTCCCGTGCTCGCGTCGGGGAAGCGTCGAGATCGTCTCGGCGAACACGCTGAAGTCGCGCGATGTTCCCGAGAGGGACGAAGGGCCGACGCGGTTCGCGGCCCTCGCGATCGTGCGATTTCGCGAAACCCGGGGACGGGTTTCGTGAACCTCAAACTTCAAAGAGCGCGAGAAGAACTTTCGAGCGCATGCACCGTCGCGCGTTTCCCTCCGAGCGTCCGATAAGTATACTTTCCCCGCGGCGGAGTCTCTCCCCTTGTCTCCTCGCTTCTATTTCCTCCGCGATCCGGGAAAGCCAGGCCGACCGGCTTACGCGTCCTAGTCCGACAGCGGCAATACCGGCCGGCGCATCGGCACCGCTTTATATCGCGCGCGGTCACGTGACCGCGCGGACGCGCCAGCCGCGCATGCGCCGGTAAATATTTACACGTGCGCGTCCGCCACACGTGCACACGTGCACTGTGCGGCCGACGCCGTCGGATCGGATCGATGATCGATAAATAATAACTGGAATGTCTTATTCATCGCGATGTTATTTTATCTTGCAGGATTCACCTCGCTGGTTCAAATAAATCTCTCTTGGATACGTTGGATACGACGAAGGCTGTCTTGTTTTCCTCGCACTCGTAACTCGATTGAAATCATTCGTCGAATGAAATTGGGAATCTCCGGAGAGAGAGACTTTAAATATTTTAGAATACTTTAAATACTTAAAAATAGAAAAGTGAATTCTTTAAGCCATGAGGCGTATTTCAAACTAACATTGATTATGTATTAATTATTAAAAATTACATTAAAGTCATTACGTTAATTTCATCCTTAATTTTGTTCAGCAAATAAGATAAATCTTTACTCTGATAACCTCATTTTCGGATAAGAAATTCATGCTTAACGATGGCTTAATGAATAATACATGAATCTACAACAGTTTTCCAAAGAAATATATATATCGTTCAATTTTTATCGCAAAATCTGAGATTCGGCACGTCGAGAACAAGTGTGACAGCAATTCTTGTTGCTAGTATATATTTTTTTATATTTAATAATGAAGATAAACTGAAGTTAAGAGGCTCGTAAAGAATCGAACAATATGGCCTGCTTGTTACGCTAATTTTATATTTTATAGTTCGATTTATATTTAATGTTATTACAGAAAAGATATGTTTCGTTAATGAAGCTATAACTACAACATTAAATCGCGAATCACTTCCTCGAAGAAGAAATGTTTACCTACGTTTACTTCCTTCGCGTTTGCAAACGATGAGCAATGTAGTCGCTTGAGTGGCACACACGTTTCCCTTTATCACTCACGGATAAGATCGTTCCGGCAATGTTACGTCACAAAATGTGCTGCAAGCTACAGCGTTATAATTTATTGCGCCAATAAAGAGAATATATACCTTCAATAAAAATTAATGATTCTCAGTGGAGTCTGCTGTTGAATATAAATACACTCGGCTGCTCAAGAGATATCCTTCATCTGTAAATTACTTTTGTTTGTAGATTTTCTCTATCGCTATTTACCCGAAATGTATACTCGACGGCAGCATTTTATCTTTTCGACTCGATCAATCCTTGAAACGCAATGAATCGCGACGATTTCCTTCCGGTGTGAGAGAGATTGTTACAAGTCAATTTTAGATCTCTCACCTATGATATGCAATGAGAAACATGTAATAAAATGATGACGATGATTACAACAATTAAAATCTTTTCGAATTTTTGTTCGGAAATGCACGTACGTTTCCAATTTTTTAACATTTACGAATATTATGTATATAGTATATTTATATTATGTACAATATATATAAAAATTTGACGCCGTAATTTGTAATGCTCGTAAGATAAGAATATAAACAAAATGATAATACATACTACTCGCTGTTCATTTTTGAACAAATAAAATATATTCAGGATGTTGTATTAAGTATCTCGTGTATCACGAATAATTCTGTTATTTAGTGTTACACAGTTGATGATACACAAGATAATTGGGGAGCATTCTGTGTAATTGGTTTACTTACTTCATTGTTTCCAAAAAAAATCCCGTAAAGCTGTTTTAAGCTCTTTTATCATTCTTCTGTAAGACGTTGCCTAAAACAATCAATGTAAGAGGTATATTTATTTCTTCGCGCATGATGCAAGTCAGCGACGTAAACTACTTTGCATGTCAACGCGGAATACCGACGCGTGGGACGAATAAAGAATTGTATCATGGTCTTGAAAATCTTATATAATCATGAGAATTCAAGTATTCGAGTTACATCACATTTAATGAGCTTCTTTGCAAAATAATCTGCAAGATACCGAGTCACTTACATGCATGGTTTCCTCTTAACCGGCTCGATCTTTACGAAAACTTTAAAGCAGTTATTTTTCAAACGTTAAATTTAAATTTCATGATTTCAAATATAAAATGTTATAATTTAAATTTATTGAAATTTATATACACTGTAATTCAAATTAATCTTTTTTTAATGCAAGAATCATAATAATTATATTTGTAAAAAATGTAAAAAAATTGCAAAAGGAGATTTAAATAAATCCAATTGAAAACTATTAATTAAAGACACATGAATTAATCAGCAAGTTTAATTCGTCGCGTGACTGCAGTTGCTAATTGAGGGATGCTCGGAGATGACATCTCTAATCACGACTCATTCTCGAAGAATGAACGCAAAGACGAGTCACGCAGTACCCTAAAATGGTTTTATTAACTCTTAACTTTACACGTGTTTCTTTGTCAGTATACTAGTCTCAGCGAGATATCTGTATATATGTATATCATTAATTCAATATAATTTGTTACCATTTATTATCCGACGAGCCGTACCATTACATGGTCTCGAGATAATCCATCTCGCGGCGTGGGCTCGGTCCGATATGCCATATTCTCGCGGATTTTGGTTCTTCCGTTTCCTCTCTCTCGAGATATGTCACTTAGCGAGAAACTTAGAAGATGAATATCGATGGCTTCGTTATCCAACGGAGAACGCGTTCGAACTTTACATTTCACGAATACGTTAACGCAAATATTTTCTGATTTGTATATATATATATATATCGAAGAGTTTTCACAGCGAATAAAAATAATCTGAAAATTCCCGTTGGTATGATATTTTTAAGTGTATATTATGTATATAATGTACAATTACGCTATTTCATTTCGAGCCGACGCTTTAAAATATTTACCTTCGTGTGGATATTTATCTCTCCTCCTCCTCGAAGTGGATAATTAAATTGCAGACCGTCTAAAGCGTAATTCGAAATGAGATAACATAAATTGCGTGTATATGTATATAGCTATGTATACATGTTCGTATAAGCGATGCGAGATAGCTCTTCCTTCCTCTCTGTAATGGAACTTTTTTTTTTCCCACGTCGTGCCCGCCCGTTAGCCCGATTTTCTCTCTCAAAAAACGGCCGAAAGTCACAGTCGCAATTAGCGTTACGCAATTTGCCGTCCCCTTTCTCTCTTTTATATACGTGATTATAAAATACTTTCGATCCATTCTCACACAGGCCAGAAAAATCGCCGCAAGCGAGTATGCTACTTGTGAAGTTTCATTTTCTTTTTTTCTCTCAACGGAGAGTTTCTTACGTTGTCTCTATCTTATAAATATCGTACATGCCTATTTATACAGATTATCATCATTTTCACAGTAACGCAGCGCTTAGGGGATACGCAACGACAGAGCGATGATATGATTAGAAGCGTGATATGGACTTGTGCTTGTTTACCGCAGATCACAAACGGAATAGGTACCTTCCGTCTGCGACGCATCGCAAACTCTTGGTTCGAATCCATCGACACTCAAATATCGTGCCCTACGTTACTTTGCCGTCAGCATTGTTGCTCTGTGAGGATCTCGCCGGAAACAATAAATAAGACCTCAAGCGTGTTCGAATTTTGATTTTAGCAATTATTAACGTCGTCAGTTTTATAATATCCACCTCGCTCTTTCGCGCAGATTTATATTTATTCTTCCAACGAGGATCGCGCACAAAGGTGCATCACAATCGCATAGATAATCCCACTCTGCAGCGTGGACTGCGTTGCATTCAAGTCTTAGCGTAAAAGATTTAACACAGAGGATCTTTATTCGTACATTATATAAAAATAATAAGAAAACATTCTTACACGATATTGATTCACGATATGAAAGCAATCGCGTACGGGCGACAATCGCGATCTCTCTTACACATATCTCTCTTCACAGAATTCTGCGATAAACAAGACGCGAGCGATGAAGAAGGGTAATACGCGCGAGGAAAGTCCTTTGACACGCGACCGCGGCCGACGATTCCCCTCGTCTTTCGCGGACGCGAGGATCGCGACCAAGTTTAGTCGTACAAGCGGGAAAGCGCGTCTCTTCGGGATTACATAGACAAATCTGGCCGGTTTCGACACGCGAGGGAAAGCGAAGGAGTCCCCGCGCGAGTCGCGTATCACGCGGCTTCCCTTGCCATGCACTTAAATCCTCTACGTTATACAAAGACACGAATTAATTAGTATTCGTAATATTATATCGTGATTTATAGCTTGTACATACGAAACATCCTCGTTATTATCTTACATACGTATTAATCGTCAGCATTCACACCAGTTAATATAGGCGGGCCCGCGAGTTCGTCGCTCCGCGACGTCGCCCCAACGACGGCCGGCGAGCGGAGCTTCGGCGAAAATTCGGGACGCATATGAAATTCTTTTTTTTTTATACTCATTTCTCGTATTTCCTTCTCAAAAATATCAGGAAACTATCGAGGTATCGAAGAAACGGCTGCGTACGTAACCGTACCACACCCCGCACTCTTTCGCCGCACCGAACGATGAGATAGTGCATGCATATCTTATGTGTGTCTTGTGTGTGCGCGTGTAACACGGCGGTTAAAAAATTACAAAAATCATTGTAAAGAAATGCGCCCTAAAGAGTGCGAGACACGTTTCTCGGTTTTCTTTTTCGCAGTTACAAATATACGTCCTTCCCTCTTCCTCCCCCCTTTTTAATTATTAATTATTTTTTGGCTTGGTAACTATGTAAAAGTCTAAATTAAATAGTCTCGTCGCTGCGTAACGTGCGCTTTTAGTGTTTTCCTTTTATTGTTATCCTGAGTTAAGCCTTCGATGCTAAACTCTCTCATTTATGAACAATTCATGGGTCTGAGAAATAAAATTAAAAAGATATTATTGCGGCTGTTAAGTCGTAAAAATTGCAAAGGATCGGATTGTGCGTGAAACAAACAGTGGGTCTCCTTCGTAGCAAAAAGTAAATGCTAACAACTTGATTGGTCTGGCAGTATTTAAATTACATTGTCCATATAACTGCAGACTGCAGACGTCTATCGAACGGCAAATAGGTATTAATATACATATTTATATATATTTATATTTGTATATATTACCTATCATTAGCTTTCTTATCTTAGATAAGTTATCTGCATGGCCTACTGTGCCAATGGAAGCATTTGCTGTCACTTTGCAATGGCATTGCATGTAATCGTAATCGTTCCTTTAAATGTTTCAAAAAACGTTTCAATTCTCTCTGATATTTTCTCCTTAACTAATAGCGATCGCCAAGCAAGCTAGTTTATTCGTTCACAAGAGTGACATTGCATTTAATTCCGTTTCATTTATCCTAAATGGAGGGTTCAGAAAAGAAATTGGAATATTATGTATATATATAATAGATAATATTATATATTCGATATATAATAAACATTATATATCAACTATAATATTATATGTATATTCATATACAATATATCTTGAAACTTTCTCGCTTGACGACACACCATGCGTTCTGGCAGTGTTATATGTTATAGGTGCATAATATATTTCGTTAAGTCCGTCGTTCTTGTTACCTGGAGACTCTCTGTAAACAGTGTAATTGCGATAAATCCGTAGAACCATATTAATTATACGTACGCGCTGTTATTCACAGTCGGATACCCTTATTGCTTAATAAATGGCACTGATTATTGAAATATTTATGAGTATCGTTGCTGTCTCGAATGAGAGTCGAATAAAGTACCTTTATTCCCTACCGCTGTCTCGGTTCTACAACGATCTAAACTAAATTCGCGTATCGAGTTCGGAGCAGTGGATCCTTCCCTACAATTGAATTCTTTACGAAAGGCAACACGTGATTTGTATTCCCATACTTCCTAGAAAATCTTTCCTTTTTCTTTCGCGTGAAATATAGACGATTGAGAAAGAGAGTACGTGTCGATTGAATATCGACTGAAGGATAATTGTTTTCATTCTTTTTTTTTCGTTAAATCGTTGGTGAGACGTGCCGTTGTTGATACATATATAAAATAAGTAAAAACGTGCGTGAATTCGGAGAATGTTCTCGCGGGAGAATCTTCCATTCACGCCTCGCAAAACAGTATATTGTCTCATACCGGGTGAATGGAGAAGGGCCTTCGTTCAAACGTCGCTATAAACGTTCAGAGTCCCACGATCGTCGTCATCGTCGTCGCCAATTCGAGATTGCTTTTTATAATTAATTTGGTTTTGCTTGTGTATTGGTGAGTCTCCGAGCATTGCTAGCATATATTTACGCGTAGGCGAGTGCACCGTATTTTGTTAGGGAGGCACGTAGGGGGGCGGTTTCCTGTACGTTGGAGTGGGCTTGGGACGATTTTGCCGATTGGTGTCGCGATTCGTGGCGAACGGCGGTGGTGGTTGATACGGCTCCTCGGAGTTCTCCTTCGGCAGCATCGGCACATCAGCGCCGTCCTCCGCTTTCTGATACTCGGGCGGTGGAAGAGGTGGTTTTTCTTCCTTCAGAATGACGGGTGACTTATTGCCTGAAACCACGCAACGCGTCAGTAAGAGGCCGATATAACGTTCGACTAACTATTTCTATTAATGTACTGGTTAATTAATCGTTACCAGGGTCTGGTTTCTCGTCCAGTTCGTCCTGGAAAATTACGGGAATTCCCTTGCTCCGGAAACTCTGTCGCTCGTCATCTTGTTCACTGACGCTCATCTTTCCGCTACGCCTTCGTTTGTGCAGCACGCAAGCGATTATTCCCGCCAGGATGAGCATCGCGGCGATAATAATCGCGGGAAGGACGAAAGTGAGAAGATAATCATCATGAAACGCTCCGACAGACGTGGAATCGTCCACCGGTGGCACGTGGCTATCCGGCGAGTGAACGCCCGTCAATTCACCGAGGCAGATTCCCATCGGGACCACCGTAATTTGCTTTACTGGGAATTTTACACCCATCACGTCCAACACCTCGTCCGTCACGGAACGCCGGTCTTTATCGCTCTTCACAAGCACGGATCGCAGCCGTTCGACTTCCTCGTGATCGCAGTACGACGTTGGAAGAGTTCTGTTGTGCCACGTGATGACGGTACTGCCGTTCGAGATGTTGTGCAGCAAGATGGCACTTGTGTCTCTGTCCCCGTACAGATCACGTAATTTCTCAATGAAATTACGCTTCTGAAGTGCGGAGTGCGCGAAAGATTCGTAGGGGATATCCAGCGTCATCGAGAACTCCACCGTGTGTGCCATGTAAGGTGCCGGATGAACAACAACGACCAATCCGTCCGTAGCGCTTGCACCTATAGAATATTAAATATTGTAATTATTTGTTTTAAATACATTTTATCTATTTTAGAAAATAAAATATACATTCTTTTACCTTCTTTATCAGTGACAACCAACTGATATTCCTTACGGCCAATGTGAGTACTCATTGGCACGCCGTAAAATTCTTGATTCTTGCTATCAAATTGCAGCCAGTCGTGAAGTGGAATAGGTCTTCGGTCAATGGTCAAAAGTGACATTTTCATGTTTCGCGACGATCCATCCTCGGCATCGAAGAATGTATCCTGTATCATAATACAAGTCAATTATTTATATTGTTAATATCGATAAAAATAATAGGATATAGAAAATAATAACACATACTTCTGGCACTTTAAACACGAGTAATTGCCCAACTGTTGCATTAACATGATCGACTTGGTTTCTCGGTACTGGCGGGAGATTAACTTTCGGCTCTTCGGTTGAAACTTTTGGTATCTCGGGTCGATTCATATCTTCACATTGTCCAATACCTTGATATACGACACGCTTTACCCTGATTTCTGGAGCAAGAACCGCTCTTAGAGAAGACGATGGATCGCCATCACTGTCGACAAGTACCTGATAACGCATACACATTATTTTTAAAATTTGTATAATTTAGTCGAAAAGATAGAGATGATATAGTAATTGCTTACGCGTAATAATCTGTTTATGTGTTCTCTTGGACACTCGCTGCTTCTTGGAAGACTATCATTAGTCCATATGAAAATGGCTTGCTCGCGATCGGTGTCGATATCGATGGAACGAACCGTGATATGCTGGGTATCGCTGTCTCCGTAAAGTTCAGCCAAACTTCGGATCACCTGTAATCAAAACACAATTAGAAATCAATGAGAAATAAAAATAGTTATCAATACGTACCTTGAGTTCCCAGTCAACGTCAGTTGGGAATTCGTTTCTTTTGTCAATTCTCAAGTAAATGCTGAATTCATGATTGACGCTACGACTCAGCTTGTGTTGCTGAACGTGAATGTCGAGACTGTCGGTGACGTTGGCGCCTTCACTATCTACGGCAACCAGCTCGTAATTCCAGATAGATATGTCGTTCTCAAGAGGCCTGTCAAAAACAGTTTATTGAATAAAATGTCTGCGTTGTCCGAGAAATAAATACAAGACATGTCGCATGAACTTACAATCCATAGATTTCCTGGGTATGATGATTAAACTGAAGCCAGTGAGTGGTTTTGAGCGGTACACCTTGCCAGTACAAGCTCAATTTCAAGTTTCTCGTGTTGCCATCTTCGAGATCGCTGAAGGTATTAGCCGGTATGACGTAGCTCAACGGTTTGCCGGCAGTTACCGGTATTTTTTTCAATCTCCTGTCGCGTCTCGGTGGGAAGTTGACTTGGCCATACTCGATACTCTCCGTGGTAGTCCGAGGTGTCGTTGTTGTCGTGGTGGTTGTAGGTGCCATGGTAGTGGTAGTAGTAGTGGTACTAGACGTGGTTGTGCTAGTAGTGGACGGTGTTGTGCCCAACGTCGTTGTGCGAAGGTCCGACGTTGACGACATCGTCGTCGTAGTCGTAGTTGTGTCATTCATTACGACTACAGGCATGATAGTAGAGGCAGTAACATTCATTATGACTGCAGGTAAAGAAGTGGTGGTGTTAACATCCGCGGCAATAATCGATGTTGGTACGGTAGTCGGTTCCCTCATGGAAGCTGTAGTTTGTTCCGACTGGACGAGAAAAGATCGTATGTCAAAATGCATGGCGAGATATTGTGTCGAGAAGAGTGAAATAGTAGTTCCATGTGATAGAGAAATTTGCGTAATGACGTAGAAATGTAAGCTGTTATTAACGCGGCATTAATAACGGACGATTTAATCAGGACGATAACAATCTGTCTCGGCGAAGCTATAAATTGGCACGATATAGCGCACGAGGAAGTTGGTGTGTATAGCGCGAACTATTATACAAATGAGAGAAGCGCTAAAGCACATAAGCATTACCTCTTCCGTCGTGAAATTAGTAATACCGATGACAATCTCCGTTTCGATTTTGTCAGAGATACTAGTCTGGGTGACCGATGTGCTAAAAGGCGGTAGAGTGGTTACAGGAGGAGGGGTCGTGGTGAGGTCCGAAGGAATGGTTGGTAAAACGGTAACGGGTTCGGCGGATTCCACGGGTCTCGTTCTCTCCGTCGGCGACTCCTCGTCCGTAGTCTCCGATCGCGGAGACTCTATCGATGGGGCTACCGCAGTGGAGATACTAGCTGTTGCTGTTATATCGGCCGATGTGACGATCGTGGTGGTACTACTAGTAGAAGTTACGGTCGTTGGCGCGGCTTGGGTGGTGGTTGTACTTGTCGTCGTGATGGTGGGGGTGGTTGTAGTTGTTGATGGTGATGATGTAGTAAGTTCAGTGGTTCTTGTCTGCGAAATCGTTAGTAGATGCGATGTATGGCACGAAAAACGAGTGGTTAGTTACGTTCGAAGGGACGAAGAAGTTGTACAAATAGAGAGAACCAAGTATCAGGCTTTTGTTTGCGGACAGAGACTTTCGCGGCGCAATCTGTACAGCACACTTTAGAACATACGTCTGCACGGACGAAATATACAGTTTGCGAAAATAGAGGCCAGCGTCAATATACACAATTACCCACTAGCTGTTCTAAACTCTTTAAGCGCAACGATTCCCCCGCAAGCGGTATGGCAAAATGGCGAATGAGGAGCGCAGAAGTAGGAATCTTAATCGAGCCATGGTATCCCGAACGTAAACGTTGATCAGAAGAAGTCAATCGCAATCGCGTTTGATTCCACAAAGCCTACTTACCGTAGACGTGGTTTTATTTTCCAATTCACTTTGACTCATTCTCGGTATTATCTCGTCTTCATCGATGTTTTCGTTCTGAAACGAGCAACGTGCATGGATGAAAAATATTCGATCATAATTCGATTATTTCTACACGGTTCATGCAATTTCGTTAAAAATAGCGCGCTCGTGATTTGATAGTATTGCAACTCACCTTCCAATCGATCGTTTCCTCGCCGTGATGATGCCGATGTGGATGTTTCAAGTCCGGCATGAAAGTTGGCGGTACTCGGGAGTCTTCATTCTCCTCATCCTCCTCGTCTTCCTCATCGTAATCGCCGTCATAATCCTCATAACCGCCATAGTCGTCCGAATCGCCGTAGTCGCCGGAGCCGGCTTCCCGTCTGTTCCTCAAAAAGGAGTTCAAGTCCGTTTTGACACGCCACGATATCACAGGAAGCTGCAGAACCTCCGCTAGAGTACCATCTTTCGCCTGTTCACGTAATTGTTTCACCAACTCCGTTTGATGCTTCCACAAGTGACCGTCGCAGCCAACCTATGAAAGCGCGATATATTCGGCTTTTCTCGACGGACTTTCAAAAAAATGATATCTCAAAACTATTAACAAAGATATAAAATATTGTTGGTTACATCTTTGTCTCTGTTAAATTGCCTATATTAAAATTTTTAAGAACAGTTAATTAAATGTTTCGAGTCTCACCTGCCACTGGATAGTAGTCAAATGACTCTCTTTGTTCTTATGATGCCTAACGTTTCCGGGTCCGGTAAAGATGACGGAAGAATCCAGCGCGGTGGCATCCTTGACGATTTGTGAATGCATTGAAAATGCGCTCTGAGGAATGTAAAGATAATAATCATACGGTAAATGTTCGTATCTTATATATAAAAGACAGAAGAAACTTAATAGAACAAGTTTAATTTTTTATCGCTTTTCTTACGATAAATACAATTTCTTTTATTCTCTAAAGTACAAATCGTGTCGTTTTGCAAAGGAGCACTGCAGGAATTGAACAATTAATTTCAAATGGCACGATGGAATCCATACCGTGTGCATTGCTAGAAATCCCGCGAGGTTTTCGATGGCATTCACTCTGATGGTAGGCGAAAGTTTGTCCATCCGCGCGTCCAGCAGAATTGTAAGGATCGTTTGGTCCTCGCCGTCGTCGCAATGCGTCTGCAATTAGGATCGTGCTATTTTATCCCGGCCGCTGACTTTTCCTTCACGCCGAGCAGCACGGGAAATTTCAAAGATCGAGGTCGCCGACCAAACGCGGCATATGTGCAACCGCGCGAGGCGACGCGTTACGCACGCAGCAACATCAATTGGCGTCAATCAGTTAACGTCTGCGGCAGCAATTTCTTTACGACATTTAAACGCAACGTTGACGATACGACTGGGAGAGCGCCGTTCCGACGGATTTATATCACTCGGGATTCCACTATAAATTCATCAAACGCGGATTTTATCGCGCCCGGCTAAATTACAGACTGAAAAATATACAGCGGCCGAAACTAGATAGATCTACTCGCTCGCGCTTCACTCGGAGAACGAACAGCTTTCTTGGGCGTTATTTTATTTTGCTCTTTATCAGCGTCGCGCGAACGACGTAGAAACGCTTCTCACCGACAATTTAGACGTACACGTGGAACGCTCATCTCCTTTGTTTGTATCTTTTACTTTTAAGTTCTATTAATCATTAGAGAATGGAAGGCAGCCGGGACCTGTTGTTCGACTTGGATAAGAACCTTGAAACCATGCCAGCGGTGTGTTTTCGTAGCTAACGATTCTCCTGCCGGTTCATTGTTCGGCATTCTCGTTACGCCGAGTTAGCGTTTATCGATGCAACTCACCTTGCCGTCCTTATGCTTGAGCTCCTCCAGCTTCTCGGGTATTACTTGCACGACGAATTGATCCTTGGCGGTGTCGCGGTGCTTGCCGACAGCCGTGACGCTCAGGTGATAATTGCCCATGTCCTTTCTCGATGGCACGCCCAAGAGAGTGGAGGCGGCGTCGTCCCAGTGCATCCATCGTGGAAAGTGATCGCGATCCGCGGTCTCGTGAACCTAATGCATTTTTAGCGTGTAAAAAATCATATTCCCCCGCTGTTATTCTTCGCCGGGGATAATTATTCACGCCGTCTTTGCGCCGTCTTATCGTGCGAACTTTTGAATTCGCCTTCGCACGGAACAGAACGGAGCGTGTCCCGTTGCCCGAGTAATTTCGAGGACAAAAGGGAAGACTAGGGCCATTCAACCTAAGAAGGATTTCCGGTCGTGGGATTTCGCCGGGAGACGGCGGGGAGCAAATTGAATCGCAAATATGGATTCAACGAGAGACGCCGCGTCAGGGATTCGAGAGGGAAGAAAATGACAGATGTGAGGACAAGCAAATCAATAGCGTTCAAGCGGCGGGCATCGCTGATACTTGACGGCGCGCTACGAGGTTCGATAAATACGAAAGAAGGACGCTCTTAAGCAGTCTAAATCCGACGCGGCTTTCATCTCCGGGCGAGCCCGAGTTGCGGAGCACCGGTGTACTTTAAACAAGACCTTCTTTTTCTACTCAACCGTACAAAAAGATCCTTCAACGACGAGATACCGACGTTCGCGTGTAATTTCGCTAGTACACTCTAAAAGGAACACGCATACTCGCTCATGGAACGTTAAAGGCGATATTTTTTTTTTATATCTGCAAGCTATAAAGTTTCAGGATCGATCGCGAAAATCTTCTCTCGCGCAGAGGCCCACTCTCCGAGATTTAATTTAATTTAAAATTCGAGTAACGTCGGACGGATATTTTTCTCATCAGGGACTCGTAATGCAGAACCGGTAGCGAGGTGGGTCTTCCGGTCACGTCCCAAGTCCGTGAAGCCGACGAATATAAGTCGCGGCGCCCGAACTTACCTCGTAAAAATCCACGCTTCCCGAAAAAGCCTGCCGCGGTATTTTCATCCTGAAGACGTGGCCGACCGGGACGACGGAGTCCGGCACGCCCCACGCCCTCTCGACCCGAGAGGCGTGTCTCCAGCCATCACGGGACGACGATCCGTGCTCGTAACGATCGGATCGACCGCGGGGCGCATGATGATTTATCAGGACAGGCCCGACGGGCACGTTGTCGTTGCTGTTGTCCTCGCCGACATCATCGAAGACTAAATCGTCCTCCTGCAGGCTGAGGCTCAGCGTCAGAGGCAGCACGAGCAGGATGCACGTGAAGATGTGAGGATGCTTCTTCATGTTTCGGGGAATTGTCAATCACTGGTTGTACCATACCATGCTGCTACGCCTGCAACAGGTCAAGCCATCCATCCGTTTCATTCCGAGTCATGATCGCCACGATAGTCATCGAACGATGTCAATGTCGTAGTAATTAACGCGCGCGGGTTGATCCCGATGTAAAATCCCGATTGCTGAAACGGGGACGCGCGCTGGTGAAACGAGAGCATCACGAGTCTCGACCCTTAAAATGTCGCGAGATCGAACGCAGCTTTCCATCCTTCGCCTCAAATTGAGATAAATGATGTTGTTTCACCACCTCGTTTCACCACAATAAAAGACGCGTATTCATTATTCGTCAAAAACGTATCAAGATATATACTGTTACGATAAATTAAAGAATTAAATTTAAATCAACTTCATAAGTTAAGTAGAAAGAAATATTCTGTTATTTTAATTATCATATGTGTCGAAATTATTATCTTAACATAAAACATATTGTTATTTAATTCCATTGATTTAGTTAAATTAATGACATATCGAGTAGGAGCAGGGGCGACCTAATTATTGAAAATTATTCAAATTGAATATAATTTTACATTATTATACGAATTTTTAACAATGTAGATTTAAAATGATTAATATATAATTAAGATATATCGATGATGCTTTAAAATAATTCGTCGAACGAATAATTTCTTCTGAAAATTACACACCCCTTGCTTGAAGAAAAAGATGATCAAAAAGATCAGTGATGCACGAAATTAAATACAGCCAAATACGATGCAATCAGACAGAAAGAGCGTACTGGATCGATCAGTGAACACTAACAATCAGACACCAGCTGATGCTCGTACACGCTCGTTGTTCTCACTGTCGTAACACTCGACGCGTCTGTTTGGATTCGGCCCGAGAGACTAATGGAACATTTTCGTAAGCGGGGGAGCGCGAGAGCACATGCATCCATTGGTGTCCAATGATAGCCAATAAACGCCTCGCCGTTGCCTTTTTATTTCTCTTTATCGCTCGTTTCGCCGTGCCACCGTTTCATTAATCGGCGCGGCCGGACAATGAGGAGCCGATGGTTAAGCCGCTCGCCGCGCCGCATGGATTCTCTCTCGGCGATCGGCGAGCCGTCGATAAAACCGGAGGAGAGGGATTCACAGTTTTATTATCGAAATGCGACTCGTTTCCTCCCTCGCGCACACGTGTTTCGAGCGCGAACGATCGATTCGCGCTATTTCGGTAACATCTGCTGGAAAATGTTCGGGACGGTCGGATAATTCGGGATAAATGGAATGGCTTGGATATAATTCTTCGGACGAATTCTTCCCAGTCGGCGTCGCCGTGAGCCGAACGAGCGACAAATCGAGCGAATTAATCGAAACGAGGACACTCGTTTACGGAGAACTCATCGCCGGGCCCGTTTAATCGCGCGCGGAAGTTACGCCGGTTTATCGCCCGACTTTCGAACGTTTCGATCGCGGCCGGGATTGGATAGTTGTGACTACGATCAGGAAAATTCCGATTAAACGTCCCCGAGGCTGCGGTGGAAATCAAATCGCGTCGTAATTTCAGCTGCCGCGAATCGAAATCAAACTTTCACGGGGAGAGAGTCTTCGAGGGTGTCTTCGAGAATGCCGAACGCGGTCGTTCCGCGTCGATTTGAAGGACGGGGAACGGCGGTCACGTGCAAGAGCGTCGGATCGCGAATTAATCGCGCCGCTGATGAAAACGAGGGCAACGCGATACGCCAAGTCCAACTCTCTCAGAGAGAAGACGGTCAACGGACCGCGAAGGTTACTCTGTGGGTGTAGACAATTGAGTTTATGCCCGCGTTTACGTGCGTTCGCACGGGACGAGTGAGCTCATTACTTCTCGCTTCGCTATACCGCGATCCGACAGGCCGCCTCGATAAAAGTGGCGGAAGGCCGGGGCGATGCGCGTAAAGATAGTCTCCATGATTTTATAATAAATCCCTCGATGAAGTCTGTCGTGCGGAACAACTATCGACGGAGAACTATGAGCGAGCGCTCGTTCTTCGCGCGACCTGTGTCGACAAGTTATTTATTTAACGATTCGACTTTCCTCGCGTCGCGTGACACAAATATCAATATCACACGACGTGCCGTGATTTTTGTAGGACGGCACACCGACTGATCGTAGGACGAGCCGCGGTCTGGTGACAAACGTTTTGAAGGTCCACGCGAAATGAACGCGGAACGCGGGCGGATGGGACCCCGTTTATCACAATAGGGATTGCAAAACGATCGCTCTCGTATGTGCCCACCCTCGTGTCGCGAATCCCTGTGTCGGACTTAATGTGATTTCACAGTCGCAATACCGTGCAGTACCGAGAGAACGAGTGTTTATCAAAGCTTAACGATCGCGACGATTGTTCGAACGGGCAGCGCTGTTTGATTGCTCGGCGATGTGATTGTCCTCTGGTGCCTCTCGAGGATTCCGGGAATATCCTATTTAGAATTGTTTGATAACTATACGTAATATGTATCGCAATGTGCGCGTTAAAAAAATGGATATGCAAAACCTCGAAAATTATAAATGTCTCGAAAAATTATAATTATAATTTTATACATTTATTATTATATTTTATATTTAATATCGGAACAATGTCATATTCCTCAAAATTCGGGACTGACTTCTCGGGACATTTGCAAGTACGTGATTTTTCAAATTTCAGCACATTTTTTGAAAAATTCGCTGCTCGATAAAGAAGGTAAAACATGTGAATAGCGAAATATTTACGCTATCGTCGAAAGTTTACAATAACTTTATGTCATTCGACGCGTAACATTTTTCACACTCTGACGACGCATATCCTGGCCTTCGAGTCGCGCCGGGTATAATCGTTCCTTCATTCACGCGCGACAGCGACTTTGTCGCGCTTTCCGAGACCTTGCCTCGTGTCGCGCTGCACGGTATGCAGGACGCAAATGCGTCGCCGCAGGTGCAACGTGCCGCCGCCGCGAGACACGCGTGCGACGAATGCATGAACAGTCAGACCGGCCGATAGACGCCGGGGCGCCGAACGGAAGTGCATAAGGAACGTGGAAATCGATAGTCCCGTAGTCCCGAGAAACGCTGCGGCGCGAAGTATAACGTATTCGGCGTCGCGGCTCATTGAACGCCGACTCTAACACGTGTACCTTTCGATTCGTAACTGGTTCATCGTAAATCCCATGACACGCGCGCGCGCGGCGTGAGATCCTTGTCGCTGTATTTCTTCCATCCGTAAAAAGGCGTATAATATTAATAGAGCGCTGCTTCAAGTTCATTCATACAATAACGTCGTTAAGTTCATTGATAACGTTGGCACGCATTTTATTTCTTTTCTCGAAAGCCGCTCGTTACGTAGGTCTTTCGAGTCAGTGACCTTAAACGGATTAATCGATGCTGTCCCACGCGAGCTTATCGTCGAGCGATCCCCGGAGAGACGCGATACGAATTCCGCACGTTGTCGAACGGGAAGAGGAACGTCGCATGCGGGTAGATCGAGCGATCGGTGGGAAGTATGAAGAGGAATGTTCCCATCTCCAAATATAATAATACTACAATAATATTATTTATCGCGACTTCGTTGAATCCCGGCGCTCCGAGGTGCAAAAATAAACGGAGCCTACAGTTGACTTTACGCTGATAGTTATTTCTGAAAATTTAAACATCGTCGTCAACGATCTGTGTGTATGGAGAATGAAATTTTTAAAAGACGTCGGCGCGTATGGATATCATCCGGTTCCCTTGCGATCTAAATTTAAAGCGACAACGCGACGCCAGCGCGTAGAATTTCCTTTCTCGCGCTGGATTCTTCCGTATCTTCGAGCGAGCGAAGACTGAAGGGAAAAGAGTCTACCGTGAATGAGGAAAAAATCTAACGATGCGAGAAGATAGATCCAACTCCGATCGAATGAGAAACGATTCCGAATGATGTAAAAAGGAAAGAATGAGCGAGGACGGTAACTGCCGTGAACAACAAATAATAGTATGCAAGAGCGTATCGATACGCGGGACGTGCTCTAATTATAGATATCGTATCACTCGCGCATTTATACCCGTTAGCAACGCTTCGTTGCGTAACGCAACATCGTTATGCACGTGATTCACGCTCGGTGGACGAGTCAACCGCGATGGCAGTCGGTCAATAATATCAATCGTCGTCTCTATCGTGTCGTCTCCATCATACCAGCTGTATTTTTCTCCGCCGCGAGGAATTCCCGGCCGCGAAATGATCACAACTTTGACCCGAGGGAAGAGCGTCATGCCTTCCTAACGAGTTTTGGGTGCCCCGAGTATCGTCGTGATAACCGCTTTTCGTGCCTCGTGTACACAGAGGCCAACGTTTACACAGCCTTTATTCTTCCAGATGCTGCTGCTGCTGCTGCGGCAGTCTCGAAAATAGAGGGCAAAGACGACGCCCTTCTTTGACTCGATGTTGAAAACAGCATCCTGTTTTAAGCGTTAATCACGTGGCGGGCCCGCCTAGCAACAATGTCGCGCAATAAGTGACGCACGGGGATAAGAGCTCGGCGAGAGATATTTCATTACGCCGGAAATGTATAATTAAAACGCGCTCATCTATTCGCAAATCGGATGGATTGATAAATGTGCGGCCGTTGAGAAAATGACTGCGACGCCCACGATGACGACGACTACGCTGATTTCTGCCTCTCGCGCTAATTCAGCGCGAATACGCACATGGACTCGCGACAAATATTTGCGTGCGCAGCGCGAATAAGGCGCGTCGGGGCTCCTATCGCGACCGGCGACGATCTCGGCGAAGGGAAAGTAACGCGATACGTCGCTTACTTACTCGGCCTCCTGCGTGTAAACGACCATACGGCCGAGAAGGATCTTAATTACGTCGCGCGGTGTAATTATATATGCACGGGCGACAGTGGCCGCCCCAAGTTTATACGGTGGAATTGAATGCGCGCGAATAATTGTGGATGCTCGATCGCGTGTTCAAGAGTCGGACGTTGCAAAAACCGCGAGTCGTCCGCGCGAAAGTGTATTTTAAGACTTTAATATCGCGAAGTCCCGCGCCAGTCGTGAGTTCACATTCATCGTTCTGTCGCGAGCGGTGCCGACCCGCGGGCACCGCTCTCGAGTTCTTCGAATAGAACGACGAAGGAGGTTGAACTCTCTCTCACTCTCGCGGAGATGCGGAAACTTGAGCTAAACAAAATATTCCGCGCGCTACCAAGAGAGAAAATGGCTTTGGCAAAACTTGGCGACTCACGTCCCGGCGAAAAGGGGAACAAAGTGGAAAAAGCGCTGAGCTTCTGAAATAAAAGAAAGTTACGATGGGCTTTCAGTCGAACAACAATTTCTTGGCCGTTTAAGTTGCAGGGGGATTAATATTCTTTTGTAATATTTCAGGAGCGCGCGGGACGTGGACCGAGTGAAACATCCCGTAAATCACGCCGCTAAATTGTCAGAACGAAGAACTTAGCGTGACGTTTCATTATACAATTATAAAATATTCGAGAGCGAATTACTTCGGACTCGAAGCACACCGGGGGCCGATGAAAAATTATTAACGACTTAACGTGGCGCTTCATTATGCGGGGGCAACAAAATATTCGGGATCGAATTAATTTAACTTCGGGCCCGGAACACACCGGGCCAATGAAAAATCATTAATGCGCACCCCTCCGTCGGGGAAACGACGGATGAATTAAATCATAAAGTGGATTTAATAAAGCTCGGCCGTGCTTAGCTTGTTTCATAAACACTCAGGAGTTAACTCCTTGTCCCACGGGATAAGGTAAAACCATTCTGCACTCTCGGCCCGCTTAATGTAAAATACGACGAGACGCACCGGTGTCCGGCGCTAAACAATGGCAGCACTCCGCGGGAAAACAGCTAAAAACTCTCATAATTATATTGTTGAACGTGTAATTATATGCAGAGCAGAGATTCTGAGTTTATATATATAGTTCCCAGATTTAGTTTTCCGCTGTTTTAATTTTAGCGTTATGAGTTTATATAAAATACTATAAGTTATAATAAGTTAGATGTTATAATTTGAAACCGGTATAACCAAATTATAATATATATTTATGCATAAAATGGACGGATGATATTATTGATTCGAGGAAGCTGGAAGAGAGGGACTGTTAACTTCTCGCAACGTCTGTCAGATCTTGACAGATATCTCGCCAGGATTGTTTCAGACATACCGGCAAAAGTTTCTTCAATCCGATTAAGGCCCCCGATTAATAAAGCAATCGCGTGTTACCGCGTAATAGCAGCGCGACGGCTTGTATCGGACGACCTGTGTATGTGCGCGCGCGCGCGCGCGCGGACATTCTGAGCTTGGCCCGGCTTAATTCGGCACTCCGTCTCTCTGTGCACGGCATAATAGTAAATTAATAACGTACCAACCCCGTTGTGCTCCTCCTCCGATTTCATGTCTCGGCAAAGTCCGTTACACGTGAAACGAAAATTCATTATGTTCTTTATTGTGTGTGCGGTTACAGCGGCAGGCAACAATCAAATTATCGGCCACGCTCGACGGCGAACGAGTCGCGGTGTTTAAATATTGTACGGGAAGCAATAAAATACACAGGTATATTTATATTACAAACGGTGGACGCGCTCACCGCTTTTTTTTCGTTCCCCTTTGAATCTCTTGATTGTCGCGATTGTGATGGACGCGGCGAGTATAGTCTCGGTACAGGAAAGCGTGTTTCGGACAAACGGTCTTTGTATTAATCGTGACGCGCGTAACGAGGATGATAGACGAACGCCCGAGATCCATCCTGTATAAAAAAAAAAAAACTTCCGAGAGTGGCTCTCGCGAGACTCGAAATACTCTCAAGCGGTCGGCATTCGTGGAGGATCCCTTCCTTTACAGGAGGGGGATATTGGACCAGTTCCCAATATGTAGGGCGAAAATATTATACTTTCCGGATGTTGAACGAAATGAAAATCGAACCCCTCTCGGCATCGATGAATTTCTCATAGCAGCATCATACCCACCGCCTGTCACTATGCAAACGTCGATGTATAAGTCGGCGAGGCGCCGAGGAAGGTTGGCCTTTTTATATCTTCCCAACTGGTTGATCGTGAACTCGGGTATTGACAGACTGCATTTGCATATATTCGCACGAATCGAAGTTCCCGGGGGAATACTCCGCGCGGGCAGACGTGACAGTGAGCATTATGCGAGTAAAGTGTAAAAAAAAAGAAGAAAGAGAGACAAAGGAAAGTCGAACGAACGTGAGGTTCGCAGAGAATTTTCTATTCGGAATAATTTTTAATCTCTAGGATGAGGTTCTCCGTATAAGTTAAAAAGCATAGAAGAATATGTAGTTTCCACCTGAATATCTTTTTTCTAAAGACAAAATGATACATGCTTTGTATGGCATTAATGCAGAAGAGAATAAGATAAAACAACTTATCGTTAATTTGCAAATGCAATAATTATTGATTGTATAAGTAAGAAGTCGATCAGAATTTCAAATCGTTCCCGACAAAAGCTGCTCGCCTTCAACTCTGCGATAACGGTGTCCAGTTTCTTATGCGCAAATTGAACCAGATTATAAATAAATTTGTAAAAACCAGACTCAAATATGTCTAACCAGCTAATTTTAAAAGAATCATAAAAAATCTCGTGTTATAATCGCGCCGTTAAGCAAATCGGGAGAATGAGCTACATGCGCCCGGTGTAAAATACGATATTCCATCAAATTCGCAAGTTATAAACTCCGACGATAAGCCCGGCGGATCATCGCCGACATCCGCGTATGTGAAATATCGCGATGGCCCCGCGCTACACGAAACGAAGTAAATCAGACGTTAACCACGATGGAGTCGAGGTGCTTCGGACGTTATCTCGTCCGCGTTATGGTCGATAAAAGTCGCAATAATTTTTGACAGATACCGCGAGAGTTTTATCGAAGTCGCGCAAGGAAAGGAAAAAAGAGGAGCCGAAACCGGTATCCGCTGTCCGAAATACGATTCCGTTCGGGGGTCTTCACGCGGTGTATATTCTCGCTCGTGAACGGGACAGAAGGCGAGAAAGAGAGGGAATCGACAATGTCGCGCGAACAGGACATATCGCTGGATAAACGTACAACCATCCCTCCGGTACTCACCGTTATTGCGAGATATTGTGCAGTTCGGCCACGTGCTCGTTGCACCGGGACGGCAGAGGGACAAAAAGAGGATCGTCCGCCCGGACAAATTTCCTGCCGGCCGCGCGCGATACAGCGGTACAGCGGTAAATGTCATGGCTTTATTTCTATGCTGCAGGGCAAAAGGGAGAGAAATATTTGCTCTGCGCGAGTTCTCATATGACTTGGACTACCGCAGATTGAAGAGCGCGATAACTGAGAGACTCGATGAGACTCGGGAGCGGCGGATCGCCGTCGCACAGCGAATGGCCGTGTAAATCGTAATTAACCCGCGAAGATTAATAGACGGATACGTTTTATTTAACGGCTTCTTAATCTTCTCCCGTACGCGCGAACCGTACTCCTGTTGGCGTGATTCATAAACCAACAAACCGTCGCCTAACGCGACTCTTCTTACACGCCTACACGTTACGCAATCTGCATTCGTTTAATATCCGTCGTAATTAATCATATTTCCGAGGACTTTCGCCCGACAAGTTTCCCGCTGATTCATCGAAAGGAGATGCTGTCGCGAAGTTATTGCGAGACGATCTCTTCCTCTCTGAGCATGTGCATCGCGCGGTCTAAAACGTCTTCCCTAAATGTCGAGGGCTTTCATCATTGTACTCGAAACTTGACGTTGAACTCTGCCCAGTAAACTTGATTTTTTACGATTCGCTCATCCTCGGGCCTCAAGTGCATGCTCCACGGATGCGTCATCGCTCGTTTCTCACGAGCGTTCGACCGACTCGCCTGCTCCGAGGTTTCAACCTCCAGTTGAGAGACCTCCAGGTCGCGAAGGTTCGGCCGCGCTGTGATAACAACGGCGACGGTGAACTTGGTGAATGGAGGCATTGTGGGAAGCGCGGCCGTTCTTTTACGCGTTTTATGTCTTACGTCGACTCGGCTGGAGTTATATTTACGAGAGGAACGCGATGTCTGGTCCTAGCCGGCTCGTTCCATGCCTTCGTACTTTCGTATACCTTCGGGCCCTTCGATCCTCCTACCTCGCTCGCTCTCGCCCTCTCCGCCCTTTTATCACCCTCGCGTTTCTTTCGCTCGCGTTACGCTCGGTACTTAGTGCCAGACTTTCTTTACTCGCCGCAATTTCCACCGTTGTATTTCTTTCGCGCCCGTCTCCACCGTTTCTCGTATTTCTCGCGATACTTTCTCGCACGATACGCCAAAGGCGTCGGCATCGAGAACGCCGTTTCAGCTCGCGCTTCGATATCAAATCGCGCGGCGCGTGCGATAACCTCCGCGAGTGGTTTCGTAATTATTACACTGGATGTCAAATAATTTGTACGAGTCACGGGGACGAAGATTGAGCGGTGATTAGCTGCAAAAGCAAATGGTGCGTGAGCCATCGGACAGACAGCCCGATAAAACGGGAACGTTCGTTTTGTCGCGCGGACTAAATCCGTGACATGATGTCACTCACATTATTTATCCGGCGACGATTAGTATTCGCGGCGATTTGTTTGTACGAAGTGTAGGAAGATATGCGTTCCGGAGTCGCCTGTCGAATGGAGCTCGTGAAAATGCACGAACACGTCGCGCCGATCGACGCGAAAATCGAAACGAAAAGCGCGACGTCGTTGAAAAACTCAAAGCGCCATTGAAAAAAACGGGCGCCCGTCGATGCCGTGAAACGAAATTAATGTCGCCATTGACGTTTGCGTTTGAATAGCCGTTTGTCGAGCACCCGGCGCCGGTTTGCGTGGAGCGATTTATTTACCGTGTCGTTATTAAGTTACGCGTATACAAACGCACGGGATGTCGCTCAACGGGGCGCCCGCCCGTCTGGATAGTTTTCGTTTGAAAAGTCCCAATAAACGTATATATACGAGCCGACAGCATCACGGGGAACGCGATCGCGCGGCGGCGTGTGTATCGTTGCGCCTTTCTTTCCCGTTTTATCCCGTCGCATTAATTACCGGCGAATGACTGCCGGCGTGAATTAGCACCCGGCGATCGTACGCGCGCGCACTCGACGCTATTAATTCCCATCCCCGCACGTCCCTTCCCAAGCGCCATTATCGTCATCGTCATTCTCGTCGATGTCGTTATCGTCCCTCGTCTGCATCGCTTAAAACGTCCTGAAGCTTAATACGAATGGCACGTATAACCGCTTTGTCGCTTTGGCAAATCCCCCCCTTCTCTCCCCCTTTTCTCTCAAGTTCGGTGAGGAGCGTCGTGCAATTAACGTAATTACTGTGGACCGTAATGACCGTTCAATCGGCCGGCACTCCACCGGACAAACGGCTGCAGTGTTTCTTCTCGGAATCCCGGTATGATCGGCGGCACATGTAAGTCGCGAGATACAAACTCGATTTCCTCGGAGCCGCGCAGGCGGGCGGTTTAATGCAGGTCGCCGACAAAAAACTTGACGGAGGGACGGGCCCTGCGGTCCGACATGTGTTACGTGCTAATGCGCTGCTTTCACGAACAACTCGTCCCGAGATCTTATGCATCGGGAAGAGCGGGAAAAGAGAGGAGGAAAAAAATGAAGCGGACCCTCCCAATCGTTTCGCACTTTCACAGAAAAGAGCGTGCCCTTCGCGTTTACCCGCGGCCAAGTATTTCGTCCCAGATTAGCGCTCATTATAACTGATAAAATAATGATACCAGCTGACGCAAGTTCTCAAACCAAATAAACCGTCGGCCAATTTCGTAATCCACAAATAGAACATTCAGCAGATATTTACCGGCGACATTGAGCATTCCTCCGTGTGTGCGTGCGCGCGCGTATTGTGTGAGAAAATCTGCGAGGGACAAGGCCTATTTGAGGTGGCTGGGACACGCTCCCTCCGACATACGGGGACCGTGTCCTTTTCTCCATCTCGTAGGATTATCCAGGCCTAGGGCGTCCGATGTCCCTACCCATTTGTCGACCCTTTATGTCTCGCCAGTGATTCCTCTTTCCTGTCTTCCATGCGGGCCCGACCGCGACATTCCTCTCACGGCTGCGCGTACAAAGAGATACGCGTAATACGACATAATCTCATTTGCGTCGCAAGACCCTTCAGGATCAATTCATTATCGTACGACGCCAGAAGCACCGACGATGACATATTTAATCGTTTTTATCTTTCGGCTATCTACGATAATTCATACTATCGCGTGTCGCGAAATATAAAAAAATAGAGAATTAAAATGTATACGTAACAATGTTCTTTAAAAAAAACTACGAAACTCCACAAAAATGCGTTACTCGCAGATGAAAGTAATATTTGTGAATCTAATATTAATTAAAAAAAATAAATAAAAAAAAGGAGAGAGAAAGAGGGAAAATGTAATACATCGTTGTACAAGTGTACCAATTATAACGTTTGCAAACGGCAACGAGCACCCAAGCGCAGTTCGCGTGGAATGCGTCACGGTATAATGCCGCTGGCCCGGCAATAGGCTTAATCGAGAGTAATAGAGTACGTCCACCTATTAATAGAGTAAGCACATCTCGTGGCATGTGCCGCCGAGCACGATAATGTAATAATGCAAATGTTTCAGTCGTCTTTCTTTTGTACTACTTGAATAACAACTTCGCGCTATGATTTTCCTTTAATCACTATCATCAATCGCCTCATCTAAAGCACGTTACGTTACACGCGTCGCGGACTCGCTAATTTTTACGCGCGCAACGAGGTTGCGTAAAACAGCTACTCCCGCGTTAATTCAGCGTTGAATTAAGAATTAGAAAAGCCCAGATATTTCGAGCTCAAATCTCAACTTATCGATTTTAATTTATTCGATATCTCTCTCTCTCTCTCTCCAACTTCTTTCCAATGTCTTCCAGTCACTAACGAGGCGTTTTGATAATCCCATCATGATCGTGGCCTACGGGGAAATTTCTTCGACATGATATTACTCGCATACGCCATCGCTCGTCGTGATTCATCCGCTGCTCATCCTCGAGCGCGCGACCGTCTCTCCTCCATCTCCTTCTGGCTGCTTACCTTCCACCTTAGATGCATGCATAGCTGCGGTTGTTTTTATCGCCATAGGCGATGACCTCATGTAGGCAACGCGGCTGTCCCGCCTGGTTAGCTGAAGAAGAGTGACGCGAGTGCAGCCGGTTTGCATCAACCCCCGAAAATAAATTTGCTCCCGGGCGTGTACAGGAACAGCGTGCACGTTGCTACAGCGCATTTGCTAAAAGCATTGCCTCGCCCGAGACGCGATGCCCGACCTGCTCCTCTCGTTCGCCGATGTTGTCGTACGTCGTCGAGCTATGCCAAAATTGACGAGGAATGCTTGTCGTTCGTCGAGTCACGATGATCTTCTGACCCCGTTTCCGCGCAAAAATGTATGTGATAACATCGTTGATGGTGTCATCGCCCATGACTGTCACAAATATTTCGTCCCTCGTAATATTCCGTAACGTCGATATAAATCTTCCTCACGCTCTGAGAACTTGTTGTAGAGCCAGACTTTCGGCGCCGAAACGTAAGTATAATATCTGTAAATACCTGCGAAGTCGTCTACAGTATCGCCGACCAATGTAAACGGTACGGATAAGAGAAAGAAAGACTGTATCGCGAGATAAGAAACGCTCGTGAACGCATGTGTGCGCGCGAGGAGAAACGTGCGGGGAGAGGCAAAAGTGGGACGCTCGTCGTGCATGTTTCAGAAACAGTACCATATTTGATGCGGTTGCTCGAGGGAATCCACGGAGGAAGGAAACCGGTGAAATTTTCACGAAAGCCGCGGAACCCATCGAATGGTGGCGCATTGTCGAGGCTGCAGATGTAACGTTCCCCGTTGAGCAGCGTATCATTGTACGCTGAATTAACTAAAAGGCGAGTCCCGATACTGTCGAATCTCTCTATTCCTCTCTCTATTCGGGATACTTTGGACATGTTGGGGAAATTATTATTTATTTCTCTCTAAATGTAATGAATGATATTGCAGTATCGCTTCTAGAAGGCTAGATCTCGCTCTTACAACGGGAAGAATACTTTTTTCGGAAGCTCCGAAACGTTCTGCGGAACGAAGTGTCACCTCGCGAAATTCATAAACTTTGACAATGAAAAATTGCGAGCGGTATAACGAAAAGAAAAACATTAGAGCGCGAGAGCCATATTTCTTCGAGCTAACTCATCGTCTCTCTCTTTCTCTCCGTTGCTTTCATGATATGAAATTGAGAAGCGTGATGGCGGGCGTAAACTATAGGTTGCACGATGCAGGAATCACGTTACAGAAGCCATTGCCCTAGCTTGACCGTGGAAAAATCGACATGCTTATTTATCGACATCGCGACGATATCTCAGGAATAAATTCGGATCTGACAGCGATCCAATTTTAAAACGAACATCGAATAGTTTTAAAAACTCATTACACGCTTGCCTGCTACCTTTCAGGTAGAAATATACTTTCTGAATTAAACATAGACTCTCATGAAATACGCTTTTAATAAATTCATGGGAACTTTTAACGACATGAACTTTCATAACGCATCCAGCCGATTTAACTCGATGTGAGTCGATGCCGCTCGTCGAAGAGGGTAACACTGAAAAAATCCAATAAATGCACGAGGCATCAGGCCGAATCGCTCCAACTGACGATATTTAATCACTAGCGGTGAACCGAGAGGCAAGTTTACGCGCTAACAAACCTACCGAGCGCACCAGTCGAACCAACCCTCCCCCGTATTTTGGACGCGCAACCCCATCGACCCGCTCCGAGGCATGGAACCACCTTTGTTTCCCCATGGCATTTCGCGTGCTGGCATATACGCAACCGACGCAAAAGCGCCGGAAAAATATCAGCCCGATTCAATGCGTGCATACCCTATTAACGATTTCTTTGTGATGGTACACGCGCGTAGGTAAAACGCGTGTGGGTGAAATATCGGCGCGAGGCGTTGGTGGACAAGCGTAAAACGCAAACGCTTACATAAAACAAACGGAGGTGAGAGAGGAAGGGTGAGAAAACCAATAGGCTTTTGTTGAAACATCATTGACGTCTGTCAAACAAATAAAAAAAAAATGTATATAATAAAATTCATCCCGTGAATATTAAATCGTCCGCTTGATAACATCGTATAATTAACGCAGTATCGCTTGATGTATTATCTGTGCCCAATTTACCTTTCGTCTTTCTCATCAGTCTACGCACGGGAAGATAACTTTGCGAGAAATGATGATAAAGAGAAGGCAATTTCCACCTTCATCGGCAGCGGAATGTATATCAGCCGCGCTGCTGTCAGTTACTGTCAAAGAGATTGAGCGGCAGCGCCTCAGGAATTTCTTCATTAACGTGGGGCTGGCTGCGTCGAAATGTCGATACCCCCAATTTCACCCGTGTCGCCGGGACAGAATGCAAACATTAGCGTGTGTATCCCGGTGCGAGACGTGAATCGTGCGGCGTGCGTGCGAAAGTCGAATTCGCAACTCTCTCCGAAATTCCGATCGTGAAAAATTACGACTGTATAAATCTCCCGAAAACATCTCACGTCGCGCACATTGCGTCTTAAAGAAAGAAAAAAAAAAACAAATTTGTTCTACGGCTCGTAAGAAACGAGCTACGCGGCTCGTCTAAAGCGTTGGTGACTACATTTATCGCGAGTTTACCTTGCTTTACATGTTTATTCTATTATCACTCCCGCGATAAGATTTCGTTCATAACTAAACTCGTAAAATACACGTGCCTCTACGAAGCAGTCATCAATCTGCTAGAGTAAGTTAGAATTATGTTAATAGACCCGTTCCACATAAACATTGCTGAAACGCTACACTTTAACGTACATTCGCACGCATTCAACTCCTAAGCTCATTCATAACTTCGCGAACCGAGAAGTCCATTCACCGCGTTCGGTGCGCACAATATTACATTCTCCTCGTTTCGGTGTGAATCAATATACGTTCGTTCCGGCGTGCCACTCAAAAAATATTTTCCAGAAACGAATCGCGGCGGGGTGATTGTCAGTTATCACTCACGTCCCAGGTCTATTGAAAGCTTTTTAACGACCAATTTCCGGTGCGAGATGTGCTAATTTTTTTTTAAACATTCAGTAAAACGTTATTTTCCCTTTAGATAATGGCGAGAAAACGAGATAAATTTAGCTGTTCGATGATAATGATAGCGTCAAGCGAATTTGATCTTCCATCACGTAAATACGTTGATTAACAACGTGGACACGATGAGCAATCTTGCGTATATCAATGCCGCGCGCTTAATGATCGGAATTCATCGATCATATAAACATCCGGTAGAATTGCAGCCTGATAGAGCGCCTTAACGAGCAATGCCAATATTTTGCTTGCAGAAAGATTTACGAGTGAGAAGAAGCACGCGCGCGCGAGGTCGTGAGATATATTTATCGATCTTCTCGCGAGAATTATGACTACCGCGGCTCGCGATACTGCTGGTGGGGAAGGCAAGAGAAATGGATTTCTAAGCGCCGTGATAATTGACTCTGATGTGCATACCTGCCTCGCTGCGGGAATGTACGAGTTCATTTTTTTTCAGTAACATTTTCGGTAACAAATTTATAACGATTGTGTTAATCGTAAAATTCGATCAAGGATAATCCGGGATTAAAAATACGCGAGCAAAGATAGAAATTACTTCTACTCCGCTCCTGATAGTCGCGCTAGTTTAAAATCGAGGACAATCAGTCCGACGGGGCTCATTGAAATTCCTGGAAGCTCGTCCAGTTCTCTCCGGTTCGCCCGGGAGAAATGACAGGCTCCAGCGGGATCCGTAATAATCCCGGTAATCTGGCGGATCGAGAGCGATTCCGCTAAAGAATTTCCCGTCCGTCGAAAATTCGGACCGCTTCTCGGCGCGCATACAATCACTCTTTTATGAACGCACTTTGAGCATCGGGCTCTTATTCGTACACACGGCACGCGCAATCGCACGGTGTACGCTCGACGTTTACCGCAGCTCGTTCGTATGATTTAGGGGATAACGTAAAGTACGAGGCTCACGTTCGACGTGACGAATTTTTGAAAAAGGCAAGGAAAGGAAATAAGACGACGGGATATATTCGCGTTCTCTTGCCTTTCTTCACACCACGTGTATTTTTTCGTCCTTAACACCACGTATATTTTTTCTTCGACAGAAACATCCGCCGAAATATCGCTCTCGTCCGAGTCTTTTCCTCATTTTTATATAAAACATAAGTGACTAATGAATTGTAATAAGTAAAATAAGTGCGAATAAATGGGGCTTAGTTATCTCGCTTCATTAAGCCGTCGCATAATACCCACCCCCGTTATGTACCCTTCAGCTTTATCATGTCCGATAACGAGCTGCCGCCCGCTGCGTCCTCGTTTAAAAAAACTTCACTATGACGCAGAGCAGATTTTCCAATTTTAATTTACGGAGCATCCGAGGATCGCGGCGGCTAACATTTCACTCCGGGAGCGGAGTGAAATGTTATCCATCGTCAACTTGTAATTTTACGCTGGGGAAAACGCCGTCGTCGAATACCGCGGAGAAAATATATCCGTAAGAAGATTCGCGATCGAGTTTGGCGAACGCTTGAACAAAACTTTCCGCCGGAGTGTTTAAGCGACGGGTGCAGGGATACCGTGCATCTCCCTTCGAACGGCGCGAAGAAAAACAAGGTCGCCTTTGTGCGAGCGGAAGTCGGAATGAGGGAGGGTGGGTGCGACTTCCTTCGGAACCCTTGTCGATCTCTAGATACTGGACACGAGAGATGACACACGAAAACGAGCCACAACAAATTACTCTGTTCCTCCGCAATTTCGCTCATTTGCTTCTTTGTTTTCTCACGCAGTATCGCGTTTTATTCTACACTCCTGAAAATATTGTAACGCATTGCCCGGGATAATATCGCCAGCTTCGGTGTATCTCCAGGGCGACTATTCAAACCTTTATCTCACGTAATATCGTATAAGCTCGTCGTGTTTAACCGCGCGCCTGGAAACTTTGTGTGTGTTCTTCTCCGCGATAAATACATGTTATCGTAATGAAACCACGGTAATTACTTGCCCTTTGGAAATTTGAAGCGCAAACCACGAAGCCTTACACGCTCATCGAGAGATAAACACGGCGGTCACACACGTAAACAACAATCATTTTCATACTCGAAATACTATTTTAATAAAGGGATAAATTGATGCAATCACTATAAATAAAGCTATGTTATTTGGAAAATGTACATAAGTAAGCAATGTTCTTTCAACAAATGAATTAATTAATCCGCATGTTATTATACTGTATTTTAATACATGCCATGTATAAATTGATTACGAAATACACGTCATATTTATTAGTACCCCATTTTAAAGAATTGTCTCCACTCGTTAATCAATACCCGATAATCAATACTCGTTTATCAATATTAGCTTCCATAAAAAACGGAAACAAATATTACGAATAGAGAGAGAGAGAGAGAGAGAGAGAAGGGGAGAAACTGCAGAAAGAGTGAAATCAACAAAATCGCAATGAAAATCGCGCTGGCGAAATTCGATGGCCTCGTACAAATGAGTGGCGTTCATAGGACAGGTTGTACCTTTCCAATTTCAACATTTCGCTGACGTCTCTCATTTTCGAGTAAACAACGCGCGCGTGGGATTATCGAAATCATCGTTGTTCAGTAATGGAACGATTTCGAGGCCTCTGACATTCTGACCGATGATTCTCGCGGCTTCTCTCTCCGCTCCGCGGGGCTTTTATTTGTCGGATATTCATTCTTCTTCCGCCAAGTTGTCGCGCCCGACAGCGCGGGACGAATATCCGCCTTCGTCGCGTTCCATTTTCCATTTAAACCCGTAAATGGGACACGCTCGACCGCCGGTCGGGTTAATTAATCGTGACCAGGATGCGGGCGTTGTAGCGTGCGAAAAATATGTCCTACAACCCTTCTCGCCTCTCGCCCGGTTGCGAAAGTTTTTCCGGAGAGCGGAAGGAGGGAAGGGGCGAAAAAAACACATAATGTTATTTTATCGCGACGCAGAGGAAAAAGTATTCGCGGCGATTCGTTCCGCCCGGACGGAAAGATATTGGCGATAAGCATCGGTGCGGAAGCTACACGCGGCCGGAAATATATTTCGCCGCCTATGCGAGGTATCTGCGCTCCATTAATACAGCAATAATTTCGATTACTACGTACGCGCGCGCGGAAAGGGCAGGCCGAAAAAATACGCGTGCTGAATACTGAAATTCTCGGGTGAAATACCGCGCGAATACCGCGCGTTGCAACGCTACGCGGATGCTCGCCATGAAAAAAAATGCATCAATCATTCCGCGATACCGTGGTGGCTCTCGAAGAAGGTAGTTCACGATGCACCGTTCCTATCCTGAAGCGTGCGATAAATTTCCATACACGAGTCGCTCCGTAAAACGCTAGGATGGTCGGCATTATCAAGAGGACACCGTTAGCGGTAAATGCCGCTGAAATGCCATTAGCCTGCAGCTCTTCGAAAGTTGCTGCAGGCTGTGGAAAGAATATGGTGCACTACGCGACGAAAGTTTTCGGAGCAGAAGCAGTAATTCCTTGCGGAATTAAACGGGCCACTTTTAAGAAGTTACTTTGCTCATGTAACGTATATTCCGCAACGCATGCATTACGCAACATGCGCCAACTGGGTCGAAGTTTTATATATACAACGTTACCGAGACTCGTTAATATTTTTTTAATTAATTGGCATTAAATAACTAACATTTTTAAATAATTATACACAATTTGAGGTAAAAAATATGTAATTAGATAAAATATAATTATTAAACGAAAAAAATCTTTATCAAACAATATTTTTTTGGGTTATTTAGGAAAGATTGAAAATTCAACAAACGATATGTACTCTTCACAGCATGTGAAGCATCGCTACAAACATATGTTAATTGCGAGAGATCTGTAAAGTTGACATTCCGAAATGTAAATTTTTACAAAATTGATATTTGATTATGCACAATTTGTTTACATTTGTCCATAAATAATACTATCTACTACTTTCTCTTTCTTTCTTTCTCAGGATATTGAAATATTTTTTTTATTTTTTTTAATTCCACCTATCATTTCTGACATAAAAATTTAAAGTATATTAGTTAATAATTTGTCAGAAAATATTTTACATGCTTCTTCCTATATTTTATCTGAACATTTTAATTCATATAATTAAAAATAATGTACTTAGGGGGACTGATGATAAAACTTTTTCACCTTTCATTTTTTTGCAAGGAAGAAAATGATTATTTAAGAACAAATGTGGATAAATTATGGACAATCAAATGCCATATCAATTTGATAAAAATTTCCATTTCGAGGTATCAACTTGAGAAACCTAATCGCGAGCGCGTGCGCGATTGGAAATGTCTTCTCTTAGATCGGATCTCCAATCTGACATGATATATTATGGCGCGCACTAGAAGAAGCGCGTGCAATGAGAGCCCATGTAACTCATGGGGGATCGGGTGAGGTCAGTATGCCTCTAATGAGTCTTAATGAACGAGCGTGAGAGAGCTGGCTGCACGTCGATGGCTTTTCATTAATGTTAATTGTGCGGGAGATAAGAATATTGTCCGCAGGGTCTTTCCGCGGAAGGCGAAAAATCGTCCCGGCTAAATCGAAATTAACGAGGCGAACTCGCGCGAAGGCACAAGGCGAACCGATTAATTCGCCGAGCGGTTAAATTTCCGTAAATACCCCTCGGGATATTTTCCTCGAATAAACCTAAAAGGTCTCAGCGAGATTTCCTCGTCGACGTAAGCAGCAGCCAGAAACCCGTCAGCCCGAAAGAATTCGTCGAAAGTCCATATAATGAGACAAGGGACAATTATGCTGGAAACAATAGATACACAGAGAGAAAGAGAGCGAGCGAGAAAGAGAGAGGCTTTTATCTTATCACAGAATTCAAGTGAACGACGGAGCAGGGCAGAGTAGATCAGGGATCGCGTTCATAGCGAACGGAGAGTAGAATTCGTGCAGGGCTCGGTATTGGAGCGAATCGACTAATGGCTTTGTAAAGAAGTTACATCGACAATGACGGTCTCATGCGGGTTCGAACCGATCATCAATTACACAATATCGTTTCGGCTCGTGAACACGCATAAATCGTACAAAAAGTTGATCGGTAATTTTCACATTAATTCTCACCCCTCCTCTAGGCATTAAGGGGTTATGCGGGTTTTATAGGCCAAAAAATAGCATGTTTTCTCGATTTTTTTTTAAGATACTACATGAATTGTATAATTATTAAATGTTACATATAAAAGTACAGACTTTAAACAATATTTCCAAAAATTTTGGTAAAAAAATATTTAAAATTTAGCCGTTGACAGCTTGAAG
>VBVR01001114.1:0-34401 GCA_011638315.1 Tetramorium parvispinum | reverse complement strand
AATATAAAAAAGTATACGTTTAAAGAAATATATCACAAAATACTTAAAAGAGATCTGATTACTTGATTGTAAAATGCACATATTTCATAAAATATAATTTTATATATATATATATATATAATAAAATATCTAGATTAACTAACCTTTAACGGAGGTTCGTTGTTATCCTTATTATGCTGATTCATGGTGGAGATATTCGTGCCTACGATAAAAGTTCGAAAAACCGCTACACTGCGATATATTAGAACATTAATTACTTATGTTTTATTATTTTATCTAATTAATAGTAAGTAAAATACTTTGCACGATGTATTTCCCACGATGTCAACTATACAGCTGTATTGCTGCACTTTTTGCACTTCAACTTTTTGTACTTTATATCTTTTCTCTCTTTCTTTCTAACTTCTAATTATACTTTATCTATCTCGTTTTTAGAACCTTGATTTTAAGGTTAGGAGAGGGAATGGGGGGGGGGGCAACAAAGTGCAGAAAGCTCAACTAGCAAGATTCGACAGCTAAATAAAAATCTGATCGTTTTAACTTGCTAACAAGCGAAATAATTTTCTGCCATATTTCGGCGATTGAGTTGAGATAAAATAAGAAGAAATGTCTTCGGGTGGAGAACGTCCGGCTTCGATGCTCTTTCAGGATAGCCAGTACAATTGGACGGACGATCTTCCAGTTTGCAAACAGTCCGGTACGTTTTATTTTGTTATCCTTTACGATACAATGTGAAAAATGATATTTATCCGTTACACGAATATGTCTATTGTCTCCGCTTTTCACCTATTTAAAATGGCTTAAAAATTCTCCAAGAATTCGTGAACATACTTTCAAGTTTCTTGAATAAATCTGTACTACTTCAATTTGGAAAGAAAGGAAAGGGGAACCCTTTGAAGTTTGCAGAAATTTCAAGTTTCATGAATAGAAGAAAGTGATTAAACACTTTCTTCTATTCTCATGTCTGTGTTGTATTATTTTAACACTTTGATTAAATATTTAGCGATAATACAATCTGGCATAGAGCTAATTTCCTGAGAGAAAATATATTTTTATTTCTTAAATCGATTACAATAAAAAAAAAAGAGATAAATATTTTAAGTAGAGTTATTGAAATGTGAGGACAAATTTTATGTGATGTTCTAGGAGTGGGCTTTTCCACTAATCAAATCTATCGAGAGGATGGATATCGACAAGAGGAGCATCCATTTGAGGATCGTAGCTTTCACTGTAGGTACGACGACTCTACGTTTCTTTATGCCGTATTCGACGGTCACGAGGGTACTAAAGCGGCCAACTTTGCTATGCAAAGGATGGCTGCGGAAATCCTACTCGGGCAGTTGAATGGCAAATCGACTGACGAAGAAGTAAAGGAAGTTCTCCGGTAAGAACTTCATCGATCTAACATAAAATGAACTTAAATGAGAAATAATTTGTATAACATATATTGCAATTGCTAGCAAAGATCTTACTTCTTACACGCAAGATTTATTTTTACAGGCAGGCATTCATAGCAGTTGAGAAAGGATATCAGGAATCAATTGGTGATTTATTAGCAGAACGGGCTAGTCTGCAGTTTGACATACCTGATGGACTGACCTCTTATGAGACCTACCAAAAGTTTCCAGACTTGGTCGGTCGCGTAATATTAAAATTGTGCAGCTACTTTTTCTCAATGCATTATTACAATTTATTTTTTTGCAGGTTGACAAGCTAAACGCATTAAACTGCGAGCTGTCAGCTGGGACTAGTGCTGTAGTGGCCTTGGTCTACAGAGGGAGGCTGTACGTCGCGAATGTCGGAGACAGCAGGGCACTGTTGTGCAAAACCGACAGCAATCAAGTTTTACGAGTTGTACAATTGAGCGTGGACCATGATTTGAGAAATGAGGACGAGCTTTTGCGATTATCTCAATTGGGCTTGGATGTTGAATCGATCAGACAAGGTAAGTTTCATTATATTTTATTTATTCAAGTTGCTTTGATAAAAAGGGATTCTGATAAATTGGAATGTGTATTGTAATAGGGTCTCATCTTGGAAATCAAGAAAATACACGTTGCCTCGGTAATTATCTCGTCAAGGGCGGATACAGAGAGTTCGAGGAGCTAACAGCTTCCTTGGCGGAGCCGATCATCGCCGAACCGGAAATTCACGGAAGTATCGAACTGGATGAATCCTGTAGATTTCTATTGCTTATGTCGCGCGGTCTATATAAATCGTTGGAGGAAGCGACCGGTACCGATCAAGTCAATAAGGAATTAGCTTTAATAGCAGTTGAACAGGTAATTGGCTCAAACAAATCTCGATTAAACAAGTCTCGTTTAGTATCTCGTGTAAATTCATATTGAAATGTCTGTGATTCTAGTTTCGAGTACAATCTACTTTAACCGGAGTCGCCCAAGCGGTGGTTGACAAAGTCGTGAGAATTCATCATGACGTAAATATGAGCAATACACAGAATACCATGACCACTGGTAAACGCGACGATATAACTCTTCTAGTGCGAAACTTCAACTTCCCTCTGCCGCATGCATTGAAGAGTCCAACCAGTCAATCAGTCAGATTTAATCCTGTAGTGCAGACCGCGCCGATAAGCATACCGGACAACGAGGATTTGTCGAGCACCAGTACAGGCGTCACAGATAACAACGCCGACACATCGACAACAGAAACATCAACGACGTCAGATTTGTATCCGCCTGGTGCTAGAATGGCGGATCGAAATGCTAGAATTAAACCTTACGTAGATTTTTCGGAGTATTATGAGAACGTTGAGAAGAGAAGAAAGGAGGGGACTTTACCGGATGGCATAGATTTTTAACGTTTTAATTATTTTAAATTATTTGTCTAGTTCATTTACAAATAAAATCTAAATTACCGAGAGCAGCACATTGCAGCTGTGTATGTACATACATGAATGTTCCTACTATTGCGACATATGTATTGCAACATTTGCAACATATTTTTGACTTTGAGATTGTATTTATTATAAGACATAAATTTAATTATTTTATACACACAAGCATTTATTCTTGATATCAAAATTTATTATCCATACGAGACTTGGACTATTGCACGACTTGTATTTATATCGTACAAATATTACAGATATTTCGTCGGGTTGGATTTCAAGCGGTCGAATGCCGCCTTTTCGAGGCATTCTCTATGATCAGGATGCGCAATTTGGATCAGTGCATTTGCCCTTTGTCGTAAGGTTTTACCAAAGAGATTCGCCACTCCATGTTCTGTGACTATATAATGCGCGTGAGCTCTTGTTACCACCACTCCAGCCCCTATAAAAAACGTACCCATATCATAGATTCTTTTAAATAATTAATTGAATAATATAAAAATTTATCTCGCAGTATTCGTTTGCCGAATCTGATCCCTTCATACCGAGTTTCAGCACCGGTTGTATTTTACTCTCTCCTTGGCTAGTGACTGAGGGGAACGCGATGATGGCTTTCCCACGACCGTCCTGACTGATTGCCGCGCCTCGAAGAAAATCTAGCTGACCACCGAAACCGGAATATATCTTACAGCCTAAACTCTCCGAGCACACCTGGCCAGTGAGATCCATTTCGATGCAAGAATTGATGGCCGTCATCTTCGGCTGCATCGAGATCACTCGGGGATCGTTTACATAATTGGCCGCTAGCATCTCTGGCGTGGTAATAATTGCAATTGTAAGAGAGTGCAAGAACTCCCAAAAACGCAAAACCATTTGAAAAATCAATTGGTCATAGTTACCAATGACCGGATTGTTGTGCAGGAAATCATACAATCTTTTCGTGCCAATAGCGAAGGAGCCTACTACGCGTCCTCTGTGTCTGGTCTTGCACTTGTTCGTGACATTACCGTGTTGGACCAGATCGATCATCGCGTCGCAAATGATTTCAGAATGTATACCCAAATCTTTATGATTGACCAGGGAGCAGAGCACCGCGTCGGGGATACAGCCGATACCAAGTTGCAGTGTCGCTCCATCCTCGATCAACCGCTGCGCGACGATTTTACCGATCTCTTGCTCGAGCTCGTTGGGAGGTGAACAAGCGACGCAGGGCAGAGGACAGTCATATCTCACCGCCCAGTCAAAATGACTCGAATGAATCAACGTGTCACCGAACGTTCTCGGCATGTGCTCGTTTACTTGCGCTGAAAAAAAAAATCTTTTTAATGATATAAATTATTTGAAGATGTTAATACTATAATAAAAGACATTGTAATATTGATAGTTAATTAATGCCTTCCAAGTTTTTCGATTAACGTATAGATTAGAATAGTTTTGTCTTGTTATTTATTAATTATTACGATTATTATTAATTCAGGACGGACCAATGAGGACTTTGGCAGTGCAAATCGCGGCACGGGTACAATCCGCGCTCACGCCGAGTGAGCAGAATCCACGTGTGTCCGGCATGCTCACATGAATTAACGCAATGTCTGGTACGATCTTTTTTTCAAAGAATAATTTCGGAATCTCGTGCAGGAATACTGGAATGTAGTCCGCCCGTCCTTCGTTCACTGCTTCTCTGAGATTGGTGCCCACATAGAGACTGATTGACCTGAAGTGTTCTTGAACATTATCGCAGATTTATTACTTATTTCTCGGTTATTAACATCGTGTTATCGATGGGAATTAACTATCGCAAATACCGTACTCTCATATTCCGGATTGGCGAACGGTGTTTCTCCCTCGAGATTCATATGTAGTAATCTGACCCCACGCAAATTATTACACACTCCGTGCTCAGTCATGCCACGCACTAATTCCATCGGCGTGGCCGCACCACCTTGTATGAAAACCAAATGCTCTGGAAGAGAAAATAGTTCATTTACAAGAACCATCTGTTTTACAGCAGCATTTGTAATAATACAATTTAAAAATTGAGACAATATAAACTATGTTAAATTAGAAGTATATTATGTACTAGAATTACACAAATTTTTAGAAAATCTTAATTTTCTAAATAAATTGTTAATTTGTTATTCAATTAAAATGTTTTTAGAAAACATTTTTTTCTGGAAAATATCTAATAATATCGATAAAATATCGGTCTACTAAAATGTAATGCAATTGTAAATACCTGAATTTACAATCTTTACTGCATCTTCCACGCAAACCCATTTTGGACATCGTTTTAAAGGTTGAGAAGGTTCCCTTAAGTTTTGCATATATCGTTTACATAATTGGATAGGTTTCGCCTGTCTAACTTTTCCGAACACCAATCTCAGATTTCGGAACATCTTTCATTACTTTGAAACCGATAAGATCAAATCCACGAACTCTTGTTGATAACGATGGCAATACAACGTTTGTATAAAAATTTACACGAAACATAATCTAAAAAAAAATTCGCTGACCACATACGTCTAGCGAAGCAAATTCGTTGCCATTTGAACATCTGATTTGGCAGCATTCGATTTTTCGATAGCATACACAATCCGCAGATGAACTATCAATATGAAGTGAATTCGCGTATTTTGAATATAACCATGTTAGCGCAAATAATATAATTATTTTTAATTATTTTTAATTACTTTAACATAAAAACATATAGGAAAAACACAATAAAGTATCAACAATTTCAGCGTTCTCATCTTATATATTTCTTCTGCGTACTACTATTTCAACTTTATTATTACAATGGTAACACGAAAAATTATATAAAAGAACGTTGACAGGTTTAATATAAAAAATGTTTACATCTAGAAACAGTGTCATTTTCTATTTGAATCGTATTCCAAGGCGCGGACACGTTCTTCTTCTCACGATATAAAATACACATGGCTTAAATTAATATCTATGTATACGGAAACGAGTGCGATTTCATGTTACGGATTTTTACATACTCATGGTACAATTTAGTGTTTTCAATCTAATTCCTATTTTTCCTCCCTTTCTTTTTTCTCTTTTCCCCTCCCTTATTCTAGAAGATCAGCGAATTGTCTTCTAAGAGAGCATGTACAATATGTACAAGAAGACTCTTCACTTTGATGGCTAGCGCGTGCCTAAGCACACGGATAACCGATTGTAAAATGCTATTTAAATATGATGTTTCCTATATCATGCATTTTGGGCTTATGGGGCAGGCATCACTTTTAGGCGTTCGAACGCCGATTTCTCGAGCGCTTCTCTGTGATCGGGATGAGCAACTTGGATCAATGCGTACGCACGTTGTTGAAGACTCTTGCCGAATAGGCTAGCGATTCCCTGTTCCGTTACAACATATCGCACCACTGCTCTGTTGGTGACTACTCCAGCACCTATTAGCACACAAGAATAAAATAATTAATTACGATTTATTTCATATATTTGCAGTATGTTAAAATCAATGCGAAAATCAATTATTCTAAAATAAGAAAAATAAATCGAAATTTTGTAAATCTAAATAAAATAAAATATTCTTTTTTAAATATTTTCTAGGATAACACGTTGAGTTTAAAACTATGTAGAATAGTATTCCGCTTTTTTAATTTAAAAATATATATAAATACTTCTATATTGTACTAAATTTTCATGCTTATAAAAAAACAAAGATTATTTCTAGCGAATGATAGCTCTATCTCCTTACCCGATGTTAGAACTGGTTGTATTTTGCTATGTCCCTTAGCGGTGACCGATTGAAGCGCTATGATCGGCTTTCCTTGCCGATCTTCGCTCATCGCAGCGCCCGTGATAAAATCTAGTTGTCCACCGAAGCCGGAGTACATTCTCGTTCCAATACTGTCCGAACAGATTTGACCAGTGATGTCTACCTCGATACACGAATTGATAGCTGTCATCTTCGGTTGTCTAGCAACTATTCTAGGATCATTTACGTAATCTACCACCAGCATCTCTGCAAGAGATAAAAATTGTTAAATAAGTAATTTCAAGATTTGTCAATTTGCAATAATCTCAAATGAAAGATAAACTGACCTATGAAAGGATTGTTGTCCATGAAATCGTAGAGCTTCTCCGAGCCCACGCAGAACGAGCCGACAATTCGGCCCCGGTGCATCGTTTTCTGATTATTCGTGATGCAGCCTTTGTTCACAAGATCCACCACACCATCGCTGAACATCTCACTGTGGATTCCCAGATCCTTGTGATTACCCAGCAGCGACAATACGGCGTCGGGTATGCTGCCGATACCCAGCTGCAACGTGGCGCCGTCCACCACCAGATTCTCAGCGATATGTTTGCCAATTAACTGTTCAGCCTTGGAGGGTGCCTTCACTGGATGAACTGGCAGTTGTTGATGGTGCTCCACGGCGAAATCTAAGTGGCTCTCATGAATGATAGCGTCGCCAAAGGTCCTAGGCATGTACTTATTGACTAAGGCTGCAAAAATTTAGATTTCTCTTAAACTCAATCCATCAAGAGGAGAGCGACTGTTTGAGATTTTCCGAAATTTACCTACGACATGTTTGGAATGACTCACGGCGGCCCGGGCACAATCTACGCTGGTGCCAAAAGAACAGTAACCCTTCTCGTCCGGTGGAGACACATGAATGAGTGCGATATCAGGTTTTATATGGCCTTCATTGAAGAGACGCGGAATCTCGTGCAGGAAAATGGGAATGCAGTCGGCGGTGCCCGCGTTCACCGCGGGTCGCACATTGCCGCCGATAAACAAGCTGATAGATCTGAAGTGCTCTAAACATACATAAACGTGTTAAATAAAAAGAATTATTCATAAGAATAAGTCCAATAGAGAATTTTTGTTTTTAAAGTCTTTTCTCAGTATCTTTTCTCAGATTGAATTTTAAAAATCTTATCATTTATCTTTCTAGAAAATAACTGTTTAAAATAAAATATATTTGCAAACAATTTTGAAGAGAAATTAAAGTTTTAGATATGGGCTTGCTCGGACGGAAAATTATGCAAAACGCGGTTAAAAAAGACAAAACCGGACATGCGAAACCAGCTGTGCGGCACAGAAAAGTGCGACGAGCATAACAATACGCTAAACAGCAAGTTGTTATTGAGATATTACGAAGCAGCAGGAGATTACGTATGCGCATGAATGTAACGTACTTGCATTTTCTGGCTTAGCAAACGGAGCTGACCCCTCGAGATGCATATGATACAAACGAACATTTCTCACATCGCAGCGTACTCCATAGTCGGTCATCGCTCTTAATAATTCAACGGGTGTCGCCGCCGCGCCTTGGATGTACACCACCTGATCTGCAAATAAAAAAAAGAATTGAGAATCATTTCTGTGCACAAATTGAGATTCTATCGAAACAAAATTCATTCGAAATTCAATCGGCACGGAAAAATCGAAAAGTAAGATTTTATAATCTATTTTTGTACACTATAACATTTAAACACATCTTTCCGCGTCCTAAAATAACGTTTACATCATCGTGACGACGCCTCTTATAATTTTTCGATCTCATACTTTAACATTATCTTAGACTGTAAAAATGTAATATTTATAGATATGGTTTGCATCTGCGTAGCTAATTTTCATTAAACATAGTTTTAATCGCAATGTAATTTGTACGACTTTTGTAACAAGAGCTTATCGGCGTATTTTTGCAGTGAATCATATGATGAGCGAGAATCAACCTTTTTTTGTTGTACATTATTATCGTACGTATATAGCATCGGATGTTATTGCTGTAATCCATTCAATTACAAAGGTTAACAAAGAAAAAATTATTTTGTGCTGCGCTGATAGAAAACTAACTAACTAACGGACTTTTGTACTTTGGAATCCACGTCAATACTATAGACTGCAGCACATGGTCTAATGTTTACACAGTTTATCGTAAGAACGTTATATCTATTAGTAAATACTGTCATCAATACATCTTTAAGTATTAGATATTTATTTCGTTTACTTATGTTATTAAATTAGAGTGCGTGTGAAATAATAGTAACAATTTTCGTAGAGGAAGCATTTATCCAATCTGCACAATTCCACACGCACTTCTAACATTACAAAGATGTTAATGTTATCTATAGTGAGAAAATAACATTTATTACCAAATCGACGTCATTGATAACGGACGGATAACTGTTCGACAGATGTTCTTATCGCACATACATCTTATAGGAATTAAGCACGAGAATATAAATTTCTCCATCAGTATTATATTATTCGACACGTTTAAGAATATAAGATCTACTTATTTAATATGTTACATAATATTCTGTACAGATTTTATATAATTTATGAAAATTAAAAAACAGTTTCAAATCTTCGAAATAATACAAAGAGTATTGTAAGCGAGAATTTTTAATTTTTGTACAATAAATGCTTTTTATCTCAAATCTTATCACAACGTGATATACACACCCGCAATATGTATATTATACGATCACATATGACATTTCATCTCTCATATCTATGTGATAAAACGTTTTAATTACTGACGGATGAGTTCGTTTTATTGAAAGACACCGCCGGCAATTTCAAAGATTTGAGATGTTGAAGTAGATTTGAGACTGCAAATAAATGCGTCTAAAATGCATTCCTTTATATGAAGCGAGCGTCATCGCGTAGAAAAAGAATAGGACAGATGTTTACACGTTACCGCGGGGTATGTTCATTCAAAGTAATCTGGTTTACTGCGGTAAAATGCTAAGAAACTTTGGTAGTGGCGGGCTATATTTAAGCGGGAGCTAGACTTTGATATTTACGTATATATACATAAAACGCATATCTGCATATTTACGTATGCGTGTCGAGGTCAATGTTGGCGATGAAGATTCTCTAGTATCATCTACACAGCTGTCAGAAAAATTTTTCCATTGAATTGAAAGACGAAAAGTAAGTCACGAAAAAAATCTGAAAATCATTTGTAAATTACAAAGATTTTTAAAATTCGTGGAGAATTCATTTGGAGAATATTCTTAACAAGAATAAATTAGACGGCATTGAGTATCAAAGGCACCTTACGACAGAATGACGTCATTTTAGATTGTGTATTACGATAAAAAACCGGTATACTGTGATGTAAATCTGCAAATAGCTTTACGTGGCTTACATTTATATTATTTACGTAATATTCATCTGGATCTTCTTACACGTATACAAATCAGACGATACATAAATTGTATGTACAAAATAGAGAATAAAATTAGTTTTTTAATGTCTTATGCAAGTGTCCGAGTCGAGCTAATAGAAACAAGGAAGAATTTTTACAGTTGTTCAATGTCGATTGACCGTCTCCTTCATCAGCAGATACATAACGTACAAAAACAAAAATTACGCGGTGTCGTAAATCATTATGTTGAATCGATTTTATCGAACGCTCAAACAATTTGCTCAATAAGCACACTCATATAGCTAATGCTACTTGATACATACTCGTATCAAGTAGCATTAGCAGCATTTTGATATGATTTTAATCGATATATGAAGCATGGATGAATATTGATATCTATTAATATGTACATTAGTTGGAAATATATCAAAAGTATTTACGTAGATAATTTTTGTAATTTTTCTGTACAACTTGACATTTTTGAATTAAATGTTGCAGATAATTTTAACTTTTGTACATAAATATTCTCATTTAAATTATCAATCTATGTCTTTAAACGTTATGAAGTTTAAATTATCAAGAAAATATTAAAAAACATGAGTGAAGTCTTTTCATTAACATGTGCGCTTAAAAAACATTTTTTTTACTTAACTCTTGTTTAACGCTAATTTGCATGTGAGATAAATAGACAGACAAATAGGCGTAAACGGTGAATATTAATTTTTACACGCGAAGCATATTAATCTGGAAAAACGTACACACGTAAAAATATCAAACGAATGATGAAAAAAACAAATGACATTTGTTTCGGTCATGGGCGCATTTATCCGTAAAATATTGTCTAGGCGAAGGACGTACCGAAAATAATGCCGGGAATTCAAGGCAACATACTAAGTATATCTCGAGTCAGCACTGGCAATCGATTATCTCACAAGTGGGGACTTGACGCGGCGCGAAGTTTGGCCGAAAGCAAATACGCGTGACTTATCGAGCGGCCAAATTTTGCGAAATAACAAATGTATGCTGAACACACTCGCGCAAATATCGCGTGACATGTACAAATTAGATTTATTATCACATTTATCACATATATATCACATTTATATATCACGTTTATATATCACATTTAAATAACTGGATATTAAAAATGCAAAATATTGCGAATCATTTAAAACTTATACGTGACATTCTACATGTTTCTTGAAATGAAAATTATTCTCCATAAGAACAATAATGTTTACTTATTACTTATAACTGGATCTCTACAAACAACAGTTCTCACAACGCAAATATTTGCTTAGCTCAAAATAAACGTTGTAAACTTCATAGCGCATTACTGGCTATCGCACCGCATGCATTGCCCACATTTAATCCAATCGCGAGGGCGATAAGCGGCTCGTTAGGAAGGAAGTCCAGTCACCATACATAATGGGCCGCTCTTACAATTTGATAAACTGCGTATACATTTCAATCGTCCTAGATCGGATGATCCAATCAGCCTAGAAACATGGAGCTGGATCTCGCTCATAAATATTCAGGAAAGATAACATCGAGGAATCAATATGGAAAGGTTTGACATTACCGAAATAAATTCTATCGACATGGTGGGAGTGACTAGTACCATACGACGTAAAATACTTTGTAACAAATCCTAGGAAATCGATCTCTACAGACGAGCTTCAGACTGAAACATTTCTAAGCCTGCAAGCAGATGATGACCAACGCAGATCCGTTAAGTCACCCGTCATCGAGACTCGCTGGGTTTGAATAGCTAGCTGCGCCAACATTCCGCGCCGTATAAAACACGTCGCTGTCTCCCTTTCTACTACAGTCTCCCCTATGATGTAGACAGAGAAAAAAAAAGTCGACATTAGGGAGATCAGATAGATGTCGGTGGGGCACTCGGCTGATGATCTAACATCCGGTTGATCAGGCGGGAGATGATCGCGACGCTTCTCTCCTCGAGGTCGGCCTGGGTCGGCCTCGAGGGAGTACGAAGGATACGAAGGATACGATCGATTACCCGAGTCGAGTTCGGCCTGCTCGATGGCCTCGTCGGCGGTCTTGACCCAGCAGGGCTCCTTGCCGGGGATCGGCATCGACGGTTCGTTCACGTACGTGAAGAAGGTCTTCCTCGTGGCGTGCTGGATGCAGGGCCGCGACGTGGACGTCAACGTCGCGAGCGCCCGGGTGAGACCGGTGATTCGCTTGAGGGCCGCCATCGCTTCGTCCGTCCGATCGTGTGTCGTTCACCGAGCAAGGTACTCGCTCCTGCGGGCGCGCTGAACTCAACTAACTTTTGACGTCCCTGACTCGCGGCCGCGACGCGCGATGAACCCCTCCTACTTGCGCATGTCAGGGGGAACCACTGCTCCGCTGCCGCGCGCACCTCGATAAAGCGTCAGCGAATGTCAGCGAATGCCGCGAGTGACGTGAACGTAGCGTCGAGTGCCCGCGAGTTGCAGACAGTTGCAGATGTCATACGTCACGGGTTCTCGCGAGCGCTCGCGGCTGACGTCGTGGCGATTGTGTTTCGTGTATGTATACTACTTTTCTGCGCTGAAAGTAGGATGGAAGCGTGTTAACTTATTTTGTATCTTTTGCAATTCTTAGAATTAGAGGAAGATAGAGAGTAATCGGTAGAAATAGGCATTAGAAGGAAAGAGAGACAGAAGGAAACAAGGAGCAGAAAGTGCAGATACGACGAAGCGGCTGTTCGATTATTGTAAAAAATAATTTAAATAAATAAATTGAAGAATTAAATTAAAAACTAAATGTGTATTTCTCGAAGGTTTTACAGAAACTTTCGCATTTGGCGAGAGCGATGCGGTTGTTTCATAAATTCTAGACGACTGCAGCCTGAGAACTGTTACGTAATTCGAATCGTGTAGGATGATCGATAAAAATGCTCGACTATCAGATTGAAGATTTACCTTAAAAAAATAAAGATAATGAACTCTTCTGTTACACAAAAATATCAAATTAATAAAAATAATTTTATATTTTAAAAAATATTTTTCAAGAATCATTAATGTTGTAGATATTTCATTATCTCAACCGTTTCATTATATCGATAACACCGATTAGTTTGGAATACATATTCCGGCGATAAATTGCGGTTCGACCGAAATTATGCAATAATTACAGCGCCAATGGTCCGTCATCACGCATTTGAAGAAACCGCCACTTTTCGTCACTCGATGGATGGAACTTTAAGGAATCGTGAGGACTTCCCATATCATGTAAATCTCACGAATAATAACGTCGACTTTTTTTAATTTAGCACGTTTTATCGTCGCGCCGAACACCGAACGATCTTTTTATCAAATTTCGTTCGAAAGGACCGTCTAACGAGTCACGTAGTCCGAGCCACGTGATTGCACGTGCCTCGTCTTCCATCCTTTTCTCCGCCCTCCCGCCGCCGTCGCCGCCACTATTCCATCTCGCTCCCGAGCCGCACGTCTGCCTGGTCTTTCACGGTTTATTCCAAGGAACGCAATTCACGTTTTAAGACGCGAGACCCGAGGAAAGCCGTGCCCGAGAGCTCTTCTTCCGCAATTTCCATAATCTTTATCTCCTATCCCTTCCCCCTCCGCGCTCTCTCTCTCTCTTTCTCTCCCCGTTGACGCAGCGGCGAGGCAGTATCTTCTGCTGTTCGTCGCAGCGAGCAGTGACGGATAACGCGCGAGCGTGAAACGTGTCGCGGTGTAATCGCAGCCTCCAGCCTCCGAGATGTATTCCAAGACCATGAGCAACCACCAGGCGAGCAAGGAGCACGTGCTCGCCGTGTCCCGGGACTTCATCGCGCATCCCCGTCTCAGTAAGTAATCGCCCGCGTCGTCGGGGACGACGTAAACGCGGCAGACGCTCGACTACGCGGGGCATCTGCGATTGGGCGTAGCATGTCTGATCGATTCCGCCGACCTCGGGTCAGCTGATTCCACCTGAGATCCTGTATCTTGACAATTTCTCGCGCGTTAATGCTCATCCTCTGGAGGAGGAGGGGATGAGGGATGAGGGATGAGATTCGCCCGAGAGGCTCGCTAATCTGCCAGGGGGGATGGGAACATTTTCCCGAAAACGCTCGCGGATTTCTATTGTTTCCGGGAGCTGCCAGCGTCATGTGACTGCGGACGACAACTCGTGCTCGCTCGAGCGGCCTTCGTGGCCGCGCCGCTCTCGGCCGCATCCTTTTAGACTCTTGTAGAATCTGGAGACAGGATTTTAGGAATCCGAGGATGAGCAAGAATAATTCTTCGAGATATGGTTTTTCTTAATTCATGGGTATTTAAATAGCCTGCGGTATTTTTACTTGTGGGCGTAACCCACATTGTATCCACGAAATTATGATATAACACAATAAGGGAATAAATGCTGGACAAAAGCCGTATGGATATATTATAATTATATAATTGATGAGTAATATTAATCAGTTTTGGAAGTTATGAATTAGCAATGAAATTGTTCAGTGAATGTAGATAGAGATTATTCTTAAAAGATGCAAAAGTTTCATCTATTGATATAATATAAAATGATTGATATATTTGCATTATATATTTTATTTAAATAAATTATATGCACACTGAAAAAGAATTCTAGTTAAAAACAGACGAATCAGAAAATCTTGTAGGCATGATTAAATATTTTGGTTCGTATAATAGAACTCAATACTTTATAACTTTATAATAACCAGAATATTTGATCACACCTACAAGATTTTTTTGATTCGTCTGTTTTTTAACCAGAATTTTTTTTTCAGTGCATAATATCGATTTATATATTAGTTTTATACGTTCGAAATAGAAGATAAAATTAAAAGCACTTAGGAAAAGGTGCAAATATGTTTTTAATTTAATATTTGATAAAATTCTTAAATGCAATTTTTTTCAATATTATAATCTAAAGAACAGAAGAAGAAAAAAATATGCAAAATTGAGTTTTAGATAGTAATTGGTTATTGTTTCTTGTAGCTTACAAGACAGTGTCTGGAGTAAACGGTCCGTTGGTGATCTTGGACGAAGTGAAATTTCCAAAGTATGCCGAAATCGTACAACTGAAGCTCGCCGATGGCTCCCTACGTTCCGGCCAGGTTTTGGAAGTCTCCGGCTCCAAAGCGGTGGTCCAGGTTTTCGAGGGCACATCTGGCATCGACGCGAAGAACACTCACTGCGAATTCACCGGTGACATTCTGCGGACCCCGGTGTCCGAGGACATGCTGGGTCGCGTATTCAACGGCTCAGGAAAACCGATCGACAAGGGACCGCCAATCCTCGCGGAAGACTACTTGGATATTCAGGGCCAGCCTATTAATCCATGGTCTCGTATCTATCCAGAGGAGATGATTCAAACCGGAATATCGGCCATCGACGTTATGAACTCCATCGCCCGTGGCCAGAAGATCCCCATCTTCTCCGCTGCTGGTCTGCCGCATAACGAGGTATACTTTTTTGTTGCTTGCTACTAAGTTGTTAATTTATTGTAATTTAATATAATATTAATAATATAATTTAATGTTGTAACGTTGCAATACAGTTAACGTATATATTTTTCGAAATTGAATTCAGTTTTCTGGATCGAGATTTCGTTTGACTTTTTACAGATTGCCGCGCAAATCTGTCGTCAAGCAGGTCTTGTGAAAGTGCCCGGCAAATCTGTTCTCGACTCTCACGAGGACAATTTTGCCATCGTGTTTGCGGCCATGGGTGTCAACATGGAGACTGCGCGTTTCTTCAAACAGGACTTTGAGGAGAACGGCTCTATGGAGAATGTGTGTCTGTTTTTGAATTTAGCCAACGATCCGACGATCGAGAGAATCATCACGCCTCGTCTCGCCTTAACAGCAGCCGAATTCCTGGCGTATCAGTGCGAGAAACACGTACTGGTCATTCTTACGGACATGTCCTCGTACGCTGAGGCGTTGCGCGAGGTTTCAGCCGCTCGTGAAGAGGTACCGGGTAGACGTGGTTTCCCCGGTTACATGTACACCGATCTCGCCACGATCTACGAGCGTGCCGGCCGTGTGGAGGGACGCAACGGCTCCATCACGCAGATCCCAATTCTCACTATGCCGAACGACGACATTACTCATCCGATTCCCGATCTTACCGGATACATTACCGAAGGCCAGATCTACGTCGATCGTCAACTGCACAACAGGCAAATCTATCCACCCGTGAATGTATTGCCGTCTCTGTCGCGTCTCATGAAGTCCGCCATCGGTGAGGGTATGACGCGAAAGGATCACTCCGATGTGTCCAATCAATTGGTGAGTCGTCATAAATTACAAAAAGAATTATAAGCTTGTTTTTAGCTCGTGAAATAAAATTATGATATTCCTTTGCACAGTTTCCTTTTCTACAGTTATTTAAAAATATGTTTGTATATTTTTTTTTATAATTCTAAATATCTTTCAGTATGCATGTTACGCCATTGGAAAAGACGTCCAGGCGATGAAGGCCGTCGTGGGAGAAGAGGCACTGACGCCGGACGATTTGCTGTATTTGGAATTCCTGTCGAAGTTTGAGAAGAACTTCATCTCGCAGGGCAGTTATGAAAACCGCACGGTCTTCGAGTCGCTGGACATCGGCTGGCAGCTTCTGCGAATCTTCCCGAAGGAGATGCTTAAGCGAATCCCAGCCAGCACCCTCGCGGAATTCTATCCGAGAGATTCTCGTCATTAATCATCGTTTTGTTTGTCTCGCCTTATGCGTAAGCTTATTTCAATGGAATTGCGCGTACAAATCCGATTTACCTTCTCTTCGATATTAATTGGAATAAAACACGCCAATTCTTATATGTTTGCAAGGAAGATCGATATAACGTGACAAGAGAATAATTAAAACGGCATATACACTTTCGGATAATAAAGGGGAAAAAACGATGAAAGAATAACGCGTCTTTGTTGCAAGCTGTTAAAAAAGGTTTACGTTACAATCTTACAGAATATATCGTATATCAGTTTTATTAACGTTGTGCAATGAGGGTGTAAAATGGATAACGATATTGATATGTAAAGTAAACTTTTCAGAAAAATTACGAACAATTTATCCCGGGAGATCTTGCATGCAAAAGATGCAAGTTACAAATCTGAGACTACATATGTTATCTCTATCATGGAAATAAACACTGCATATATATATATATATATACATATAGATATATAAATTGTTTCAATATTTTGAAGCATATGTCTTTCGTGCTTTGGAGCGACGATGCTCACTCACGCCAAGCAATCATTGAGCTTGTTCCTTTTCGCTGCACTGCTGTACCAATGCGTTAAGCTAGAATGAAACAAATATACTTTTTCTCGTTCTAACTTTGTGTACTGATGCAGCAGTGCAGCGATAAAGAACAGACCCATTGTAAAGTGTAATATATCATTCAGTATTAACGTAGACGAAAAGCATAGAGGAATCCACGATCGCGTTGTACTTCTGCGTTCCCAACATTCCACTACGAAATTCACATATATAAGATTCTTTATGCGTTTGAGCCAATTTGACGAAGAAATGTTTAAACACGATATGTACAGTTACCTCTAGAGAATGTTCCGAGCGAAACGTCATCGTGTGTATCGTCTTGTGAAAGACAAATTGTATATGTTAGAAATAGAGAATTAAAGGAGAATTGTTGTCTTTGAAGCGCTTCGTTTATTTAAATGGTGCTGTTCGGTCCATCCTACTCGATTATTATTAATTTTTTTAATATTAATATTAAATTTTCGCCTTTTTTATCTGCAATTATAATAGTGGACAACTACATTTTTAGATTAAATAATAGATCTCTGTCTTTTTTTTTCTTCAAATTTTCAGATTTTACTTTTAAAATATCTTTCTTCAACAGCAGCTACAATTCTCGTTTAATACGTCTCATTGTGATTGAAGTCGACAAAAGGGCGAAAAAATACGTACTTAAAAAAAACTAAGAAATAAGGAATGGATTCCAATTTCCTGAGAGTTAAATTTATACCACTTATGAAGGATGAAGCACATGCTCCAGCCACTGTCGTTCACAGCCAATCATTGAACTCGCAGGGAGATACATTTTTTCGTAAGTGCTGATTGGCTGTCGGGAACTTATTTAGCCAATCGGCGAAAACCTGCTGCCTACAGCACATGTAATGTCAGTTTGATTGAATTTGAACGAGACTTGTGTGTGCTCACCGGTTCGCGCCACTTTTATTGTTAGCGGTAAATTACGGAATAGCTGAGTTGATTTTTAAACAGGATGAGTGCTTGAGCGAGTGAAATGGTAATAATTCACAGATACTTTTATCTTTCTTTCTTATTGACGTGTTATTTCTGGAAATTTCTATTCAGTACATAGGGAAATAAGGTTAGGTGAACTATCATGTGCTTATAATTTGATAAAATAATTAATTCAGAACGATAGAGACAACGAGAGATAAGAGTTTATCCAACTAAATGGATTGAAATATTTATTTGTCTGACCAAATCTATATGTTCATGATGTAATAGAGTCAGTAAATGACAATGGATGAAATGGATTGTATACTTGTTGTACTTACATAATATATCTGTTTTTGTGTGTTTATTGGATGCAAGATTCGATCATCAGCGCCCAGTCAAAGAGGGAAACGGCCTTTGCTCTTGGACATACAGCACGACATTGTAGAACTAACTCAGTCGGAGAATTATACGCAGGAGCCGAAAAGAAGAGCCTCCAAGAATGTCAAAGTCAAAGATATACAGATACCGGAACGCAAAGCTGTTCCTCTTTCTGATAATGGCATCTTCACAGTGCAGAAAATAGTATCCGAGCATGTAAGTTATAAATCGTAATCTTTGTTCCATACCTTTATCAGTTTTATTGAAGTGTAAGTGACTTGTGGTATTGATAGGAAGAGAGAGTGAGGAGACTTCTCAGTAAGCCCTTTCAAATACCAATACCTGGTTACCAATTGTCTGGACGAGTTCTTGGATTACGTCTGCCAGGACCACGCAGGCCATTGCATGATCCTGATGATCCGAACGCATTAATTGTGTATTCACCACCAGAATTGTCGGAGCATGACAGATTGAAAGCGGATCCGTATGTACATGCATTTCTAAATATATGCACATTTTTATACTGTTACTGCAGCTCACATTTAAATATATTTTAAGATTGACCGCCAATTATTGTGATACATATTTAATTTTGCAGGTGCAAACTGCTTGTACCTGTGGTTGTAGATCCTATATTGTGCAATGTGTTAAGGCCACATCAACGTGAGGGTGTAAAATTTATGTACGAATGTGTAACAGGCAAACGTATAGAAAATGCACATGGCTGCATTATGGCAGACGAAATGGGTCTCGGTAAGACGCTGCAGTGCATAACTCTGTTATGGACATTGTTGAAGCAAGGTAAAATATTAAAATTACAAAATTAAAAAAAAATTAGAAGGCAAAAGAAGTAATCGAAAAATATTTGCATTGTGTATAGGACCAGAAGCTAAGCCACTAATAGAGAAAGCAATTATAGTCGCGCCCAGTTCTCTAGTCAAGAATTGGTACAATGAGATTAATAAATGGTTGAATAACATGGTCAACACTCTTGCCATTGACGGGGGAAAGAAAGCAGATATTGACACGAAACTCACCCGTTTCATGAAAACTTACGGTAGATGCGTGACTCCCATTCTCATTATAAGTTATGAAACGTTCCGCTTACATGCGCACGTTCTGCACCAAGACGAAGTTGGCCTCGTTTTGTGCGACGAGGGTCACCGCTTAAAGAATTCTGAAAATCAAACGTACCAATCTCTGATGGGTTTAAAAGCCAAAAGAAGAGTATTACTTAGCGGAACACCCATACAGAATGATCTCTTAGAATACTTTTCTCTCGTACACTTTGTTAATCAGGGATTATTGGGAACTGCACAGGTAAATAAAATATTTGTATCAACGAATAACTTATTATAATTTATGTATTAAAACTTATATTGCTGGAATTATTCCTTTAGGAATTTCGAAGGAAATACGAGACACCTATATTACGTGGTCAAGACGCAGCTGCGACTGACAAGGAACGTGAACTGGCTCAGGAACGTTTGACTGACTTAGTATCTATTGTTAATAAATGTCTCATTAGACGCACTAGTGCCTTGCTTTCGAAATATTTGCCACTGAAGCACGAACTCGTGGTATGCATAAAGCTGGGAGAGCTGCAAACGCGTCTCTACAAAAATTTTATACAGAGTGATAGTATAAAAAGATCTATGGAAGGTATATTTTTAATAACTTTTAAAATGTCATTTTTTTGAGATAAAGAATAATGTCTCAACAGTAATGAAACATATAAAATATATTTTATATTCATTATACAGAGAATGATAATCCAAGAAAAGGAGGCACTCTGTCTGCTTTGGCTGCCATAACTCTGTTAAAAAAGTTATGTAATCATCCCGACTTGATATACGATAAGATCATGGAAAAGACAGAAGGATTTGAAAAAGCTGCGTCGTTATTGCCGCCAAAATACTCGACAAGGTAAGATTAATTTATTATTTGATAAAACATCACTTGTTGAACAAATAATCTTTGTTTTAGAGAGTTAGTACCAGAATTATCGGGTAAACTGATGGTTTTAGATTGCCTATTAGCGTCTATTAAAACCACAACAAACGACAAAATAGTATTAGTATCCAATTACACGCAGACTCTCGATTTGTTCGAGAAACTCTGCCACAAACGTTCTTACCAATATGTGAGGCTCGACGGTACGATGACGATTAAGAAAAGAGCGAAAGTAGTCGAGAATTTTAATAGTGACAGCAGCAACGATTTCATCTTTATGCTCAGCTCGAAAGCCGGTGGATGCGGCTTGAATCTCATCGGTGCAAATCGTCTTGTCATGTTTGATCCAGATTGGAATCCCGCAAACGATGACCAAGCGATGGCCAGAGTGTGGAGGGATGGTCAGAAGAAGCCGTGTTTTGTCTATCGTTTTCTTTCTGTTAGTAACAGGATTTATAACAATATTTTTATTTAATAATGAAAATATTTCAATATGTATGAAAATTAATATATTTATATTTATAAATCAATAACAATATAAAATAAACGATACACATTTAATATTTTCAGACTGGAACGATAGAAGAAAAAATATTTCAGAGGCAAGCTCATAAGAAAGCGTTGAGTTCCACAGTGGTCGATCAAGAGGACGACGTAGCAAGGCATTTCACTATAAACGATCTGCGCGATTTATTTAAATTGGAAGAGAATACGGTTTCTGATACGCACGCAAAGTATGAAATCGCTGAAACTTGTAAACAGTTTTGAATTATTTTATTATATATCTGGGACGAAAGATAATACTATTGTTTTTATTTAGGTTCAAATGCAAACGTTGTGTCAATGGAATCGAAGTAAAGGGTCCATCGGAGCAATCCGACTGCAACTCTGATCTGTCCGACTGGCGACATTCGCACAATCCGCGACATTTACCGGACATACCGTTACGACAGTGTTGGCCTAGCGGTATTTCCTTTGTTTTCCATCATCGTTCACATGAACAAGTAAAATAACTCATTTTGTGACGATCTGTTATTCAGAATTTTGCATATTTAAGAGTTAGGTATCAACGACGTATTGTGATAAGAAATATAATTGCAGAAAATTATCTTGTTAAAAAAACTTGTTTCTACAATAATTTTCTTTAAAAATATAATGTGACTATCCAGGATATTACTTAAATACATGTATTTTTTTAAAACTCATGCTTTTTGTACTTGTAATTCAGTTGGTTTTCTATAAAAAGATCGTCGCAAAATACTTTTTGTAAAAATTACTATTGCAATTTATGTCAACATATATGTGCCTTACATTTTGTATAAATAAATTATTTTGCGTTTATGTAAGAAAAAGATTTTAGATTAAAAGAAAGATGATATTTTCCTCGAGGTGTCAAGAGACATGATAATAATACGCCAAATACACGCGCTAGAGAACGTGGCGAGATAAATATAAATTTCTAGACAAAATATATAGGATATCAAAAATAATAAGAAATATTCCATTTATGTATATGCAAATTAAAATTAATTTTTGTTATACGACATTGTTATCTCTATCAAACTTAATAAAATAATATCCGAAATATAAAATGCAACAATTTTGAATAGATTTTTTTAGATTTATATACGGAAGATGTTTTCAATCATTTAATGAAATAAATCCCTAAATTATGCTTCTTCTATTTTCAATTTTCTTTTAAAATCTTAATTCAATAAAAAAAGCAATCAAATTAAAATCGACGCGTTTACAAAAAGAATAAAGAATTTTTTTAAACAATATATCAATTACCACAAAAATAAGAGTGAAAATGGAATCTACAATATTCGCATTTTTAATGATTATATATCACTTCTTTTATCAGCTTTACATTTTTGAATAACGTCATTCTTTTCATTCTTGACTCATTATCGAGCGAAAAACAAGTTTATTTAATGACTAAATAAAGAACATAGTTGCGCAATCAGGTGCAAGCGTCGAAAAATGATTCGAGCAACGTGCAGGTTGTATGTATGTACGATCTTTCGTTCATCATGTGCTAGTCGCACTCGGGAGATACGCCGAGTCACGCACCTGCATTTACGCGGCAAGGGGGAAGGGGGGGCCGCATGTTTTCAGATCGCGCAGTAGAACGCGCGTCACGCCTTTCGCGCAGAGGCAGAGGTTCCGTGTATGCGAGGCGCAAACACGGCAACGCAGCGGTATTCAGGAATCCCGTCGTCTCGCGAGAAAGAGAGATCGGGCCGTGAGAAAGCGGGACTGAGCGGGACTTGGCGGGGGATTGCGGGGAATGGATTTGTGGACGCGGGACGGCGCGCGGGCTCGCGGCAGGCGGTCACGTGAGCAGCGGTCGGGGCGCGCGATTGGCCGGGCGCGCGTCGCTTTTCCTCCTGACCCGCTGCGCGCCTGTTTTCGCCGCCCCGCCGACGGGCGACGGTTTCCGCGACGGGCGTCTGGCTGAGAGGCTCAGAATAGTTCCAGATGTGGCCATGTTTAGTTTCGATCTTCGAAGTTTTCGCTCATCGTCATATAAACCGCTACACTTTTATACTGACTGCTGAGAGAGTAAATAACACGCATCTGTCCGACCGATCTCGTACTCTACGTCTTTGCCTGCGGCTCGTTTTTTCACTCGCTGCATCCACATGCTGTTCTAAACGCCCTTGCCGAGAGATTACCGAATCCTCCGAACGACGCGGAGACGCGAACGAGCGAGAGAACGAGAGAAAGAACGGGAGGCATCTCCCTGATCTGTCGCTCGTCGAAAACGTCGAAAACGTTGCTCCGCCGATCCCGTCTCCGTGCGGGACGTGTCGGGCCTGCGCGAGCAGTCCGTGACACCTTCGGACATTGTCATCCGATTCACGATCGCGCGCGCGAGAATTCGTTCTCGTTCGCCCGCCTCGTTCGTCGAATTCTCTCTGTCTCTCTCGGCAAGAATCGTGAGCACTGCAAAGCTCCGTCCGCTCCGTCGCTCCCAATCTCTGTCCGCTCTATCTCTCTCTCTTTCTCTCTCTCGGGATACCGAACGGATTCGTCACTCGTTATTCAGAGAAAGAAAAAGAGAGAGAGAGAGAGAAAAAAGAAAGAACGAAACAACGTCATTGTCGAAAAGAGAATCGTGCCGCCGTACGGTTAAAATCGCAGAAGTGAAAGCGTCGTTATTTCCGGAAAGGGGGTGAAAAAGACTCCTCCGTCCGGAGAGGAAGAGCCATCCTCTTCCTCTCTCTCTTTCTCTCTCGCGCGGCCCCCTCTTGCCCCCCTCTCTTTTTTTTTATCTCGTTTTTCGTCGTACGAGTACGCACGCGCGCGGGCGCGTTCCCATTTTCAGCGCGGCGCACTTCCGTTACGGTCGCGGACAAGTCGCGCGCGCACACGCAACGACGTCACACTCAGACACATAAACGGATCGACCGGCGGGGGGCAAGGCAGACAGGCAGGCAGGCAGGCAACAGGGTGGGTAGGTAAAAAGATAATCGCTACGGGAGAAAGAGAGAGAGAGAGAGAGAGACGCCCACGAACGAAGCGTTTGTCGCTGGGTCAGCCGTATGCCACGTCAGCCAGAATGACGTCGTTCTCGCGACAGCGAGGAAAGGAGGATCGCGCGATCTGATCGTATTCCAATTTTCACGCGCTGCTCATTGAGCGAAAAAGAAAGACACGCGCGAGGGGACGAAAGATCTCTTGTTAGTGAAAAGGACAGAAAAAAAGGGAAATCAGTATCCGCCGGCTTGCCCTCCATAAGGGAAAGAAAGAGAGAGAGAGAGAGAAAAATCGAGGGTAGAAAAGCTAGTCGAGAAAAGTGCACGGTATAACGCGTTTATTCAGTTCGTAGGAGAAAAAGACTTTGCCTGCCTTCGAATGCAAACCCGAGCCTGTCGATAGCCCGCGAAAATCTTTGTGAGAGAAACGGAAAGAATGTAACGAAACCGATCCCCCGTAGAGAGACAGAGAGGACAAAAGTCATTTTGAGACACGGAGAAAATTGTTTTCGGGACGCATAGACAATTTTCAGGAAAAAAGGAGAGAGAGAGAGACAGAGATACACGACGGAGAAAAAGGAAAGAAAGACAAAATTATCTTTTTCCAGTTTGTTCCATATGTGGAGCGCTTTATTGAGCTCTCCCAAATGCTAGCGTTCGGGCAACGCGATTATTCCGCCAGAGCAAAGACCTGTCGAGTGTGGTCGGGCGAATCGATCGTATGATCCGCCGTCCCGGCCGATCGGACGGCCGCAGTGCTTGATATAGGAAACTCGGTACTTCACTCCGAAGGGTACCACCGAGAGCGCATACGCACAGATCGAGACTCGATCTGCGAAAATGGCAGTAGAGAGTGTTTCCGCGGCTGAGACTCTGATCCAAAGGTTTGCCACCTAAACTATATACTACCATATATACTCTTCCGCTAGATATTCTCTTTTTTTTTTTTCTTAATCTTCGACCGCGCCGAATGTGGAGTAACAAAAGGCGAAGGAAGGAAAATTTCGCGAGTGTCTACGTAATCGTCGCAGTTCACATACACCCACACATCTGTACATACATACACACGCATACTTACATACATACGTAAAGAAGTTTCGCGTATCACACACTCTCCTAGCTTCTCCGCCCCTCCATCGCCTTCCCCTCCCCTCCCCCCTTCTTTTCCCTCCATCGATTCCTCCTGTTTCGACATTTTCCGCCGGAGCGTGACGAAAAAAGAGCGATTTCGACGCGTCTCGCGCTTCCTCTTCCATAAAATATGCGTTACAGTCGTTATAGTCGTTACAGTCTCGTTTCTCTTCGAGGAAAAAAAGGTGGCGATCCGTCCGATCGCTCCATTTTCCCTCTCGGGATACGACGAATCGATTTCGAGCGAGGAAGCGGGTTGAACAGCGGGGGTCAAGGCCGTTCCTGCAATCCCCTTCGATATGGCGTCGCGATTATTCTCGAGAGCCAATTGCGATCCCGCGGGTGCCCCGGCGGATTATTTTCGGAATTGGGTCGGGGTGCAGTTTTGGCGTTAGAAGGAAAGAGAAAGAGAGAAGGAGAATCGCGTGATCGCGCGCGATTTCTTAGCTTGTTTTTATTTATAGAATGTACTCTGATAATTGTAAAACCGGCAGAATATTTCGACTGATTCTGAGATCGTGAGCGCGTGATAATTTTATCGACGTAAAAATAAGGTAAACAGATTAGATTAGATAAATGCTCGATTTTTTTCATCGTAAAAACAGTTTAATTAATATGAAATTCTCAATCGGAATTCGACTCGCGAATGAATTTGAGTCAGGACGGTGAATATCTCGGAGTTACGGATCGATCGTTTCCGGGTCGTTTCCGGTTGACTACTTAGGTCCTTTAGCTTTTCTTCCCTCCTTACAAAAAATCGATCGCACACAATGTGTATAAGTAGAACGAAATGAATGCAGGCAGATCCGTTGATTCTTTCTCCTATGATATATGCATATATCAGGTGTTTCGGATATATCGCGTTTTATCTTCTCGATAGAATTTTTGTAACTTTTTTGATATTGAAGTAAATTATTGCTCGGCAGAAAATGTGGCGTTGACAATCTCATTATGAATCATTAAAACCATTCGGTAGTAAAAAGATTCAAATACGCTAGTCAATAATTCGAGTCAATAATTCTTATTACGTGAGCGATTTTAATTGCAAAGAAATTCCATTTTATCGATTATCGAGGCATTCAAAATTGATCTGAAGTTTGATTAAAGGAGGCGATCAATCGTGCAAAATTAAAAGAGAAAGGCCTTGTTCATGTCCGCGGGAAAGAGCGTCTCAGAATTCACGAATGAAAGGCGATAGATCCGAGTCACTCTGTATACACATCTTCCATGCCAAGAGCAGTCGAAAGCCCGTCCGTAGACCTTCAGTCTTTACCCTCTTAATACACGAGACACGCACATACGCACGTACGCACGCAACACTCAGCAGATAGACAGAGGGAGAGAAAGAGAAAGAGAAATTCTTCAATGAACGAGAATCGACACGCGAAGAGCTTTTGGGCGTAATGTTCTCCTTTGGCATCATCTGCTTTAATGTCGCCTTTAAAATCGACATGTTGCAACGACGACGATGTTGAGAATGTGATGAGACGTTCCTACAACGTTATGCTACTATGACTCCATGATTATGACGATTCGTCATAATGATGATGATGATCATGATCTGATGATGACGATGATGATAATGTTGAATTGATGATAACCCGATGAGAGCGGTAAGGCAACTCCAATCTTTTATTCGCGTTCGAGAATCGCCGTTCCTCGAGCGTTAATTCGGTTAATCGATGGTTTTATGGAATGGATGATTTTACAAGTGGAAGCAGGTTTGAGGGCTGGATGTCGGGAGGCGATGGGATCCCCGGTGAGTTCGACTCCGATGCCGTAGACGCGCGGGAAGGACCTTGTGCCAATTAGATATCGGCTCCGCGAGTAAACGTACAGGCCGTTTCGCGTAATCGCGTCCTTGTGCTTTCCGGATCTGCTGTATCCGAGACCCGAATTCAACCAACGGACTACTTTCGCTATTTTTTTTTTTTCCATGACGCTCGCAGTTTCTCCTTTTCGCCTTTTGCAGGCTCCGAAGGACTGAGGCACCAAGTGTGTTTGGTTTCCTATCGTGATTACGAAAAAAAAAAAAATTAATCTTATCGTCCGGCGCCTCATTTCCGTCATTAGCGAATAATAGAAATCGATTCTTCGGACGTCGAAATTATTTTCTTTTCACGTATCCACACAACCGGAGCGTGTGTGTGTGTGTGTGTACGCGTGTACGTGCCGTGTTTATGCAAAACCGTGATTCTCAGCCGACGTGTTCGTTGAGCCGCGCGCGCGCGCGCACACCTGCTCGTTTTCCCACCGGATCTCGTCCATCGATCGGTTCCCGACGTCGCCACGACGGTGCAACCCTTGTCACGCATCGTGACGCCCGAGGCTCCCCCTTCCGGCGCGACACATATAGTTTACGCTTTACGGCGCGGACCGATGTTTTCGGTACGACTAGTAGCCGCAGCGCCGCCCCGCTACAAGCCCGCGCAATCCGCCTTCCCCTCACCGGAGCGTGAGAGCGAGAGAGAGGGAAGGGGAGAGTGTGTGTGTCGCTTCTCCGCGCGACGTATATAGTCCGCCGACCTGTTCAATGACTGCTTGCGCTATCAATTTGACCTTGGCGACAATCGCGAGTCCGTCCTCATGAATTCGCCTCGGCATCATTTTTAGCCCGCCGCGGCGCACGCCAGGCACGCACGCACGCACGAAACGCACGCACACGCCACCAACACCACCACCACCATCATATACCACGTGATATAGTCCGAGGCAGGCTATTATGAATTGTGATGAGGTGATAATATAAGTCGAGAGATGCGTTTTCTCTTTCTCGTAGAAATCCATGAGCCACAGGGTCAATTCCGTTTGCGCTGCAACTGTCACGCCGATTGATCTTTATCTAACATTCGAGAGATGCGTTTTGCCAATGTGTTCGATGACCACCGTCGAGATGTATTCTGAAACGATCATCATCAGATCTTGTTTATCTCGTATAGCAATAATGAACAAACGATATGCTGACGAATGAAAATGATAACGAAAACGTATATCTAGTCCTGCTAGAGATTTTGCATATACATTTGTTGAATAATTTATTATGAAGAAAGATCACAATTGTATAGTGTATATATATATTGCAGAGACTATATTTTAGTAAAGTGATTAACACAATAAGTGTATACATTCCATCATTTTATGTACAACAAAAGATTATGTTCCTCAGAAACGTTGAAAATAGGAACCTCTCCGAGTATGACAGCAGCTGTCATTGTTGCAATCATTGAATTAGAACTTGTCATTTTAATGAAAAGATTCATAACTATATGATGTTATACATAAGAGTTCATTACCCTTCATGTATTGAATTGAAAAATTGTTACATATAAATGTCTATTTGAAAGTAAATGTAATGCTTAAGATGTATACAATTCTAAAGTGATAAATTAGTACTTGAAGGATAATTTACGAGTCAAGAATAACTTACGAGATATCTGTGATGCTTGTCTTCATAATATTATTTTTTAATGTACAGCAACAACGATAACGATTTGGAAGATGGGGAAATTCCATCAGATGAGGATGATGAGCCAGTCATCCGTGCGGCGAAAGATGTACCGGAGATTGCCAAGCCAGCACCAAAGCCAGATTCTGCAAAGAATAAAAATTTTGATGCAAAGTTTAATAAGAACAAAAAGCCGCAGGCTGCACAGGCAACTGGTAAGCATGATCGGTTTTTGAAATACAAGGGTCCGACTGAAGATTGGGCTGGAGATGTCGAAAAGGCTATTAAAGCTGCGATGGAAGAGGATGGCGGAAAGAGTCAGGAACCTAAAGTGAACAAGAACAAGAACAATAGAAACAAAGTTAGGAAAAGAGCGCGAGACGAAAGAGAGGAAATCGATCGTGGAAAAGATCAGAAGGTACGCAAAATGGATAACAATAGATTTTATTCATAGATGCATTAAACGTTATTCTTCCAATATGTTAAGCTTTTGTGCATGAATTGTTTTCATTTCATTACTAAATTTTTACGACATTATAGAAACGAAAATTGAGTGATGACGAGAATACAAATGAGGATGAAGATGAAATGCTGTTTGTACGAGGAGCTTCACCCATCAGAAAGGATTCTCAAGAGACTAATTCTCCCAGACGTACGAACGAACACGAGACTTTTGATAACAATTCGGATTTCGAGGAAAGGCCCAATATAAATCGACATAGAGAGAATGAAAGCAAACGCGGCACCGGACGTGGAGGAGGAGGAGGGGGAGGCGGAGGTGGAGGTGGAGGTGGAGGTACACAGGCCTAATTTTTGTTTCTCTTAATTACAATCACATGATTAAAATATCGTATAATTTCAGGATTATATTAAAATTACGTAAATTATAATTTATCTATTGTAACTGTGTTGGATCACTTTTAACTCTTTTACATATTTACAATAGGGCGTCGCGGTGGCAAGAACGAACGTGGTAAGAATAAGACCCGAGGCCAAATCAGAAATGACCGAAATGGTCGTCGCCCGCAGAACAATGATCACGGGCAAGATGGAGACACAATTTGCGTATATTACATGCAAGGAAAGTGTCACAGAGGGGACGATTGTCCATTCTCACATAATGCGTTACCACCTAGAAAAATGGAGTTGTGCAAGTTCTACCTTATGGACTGTTGTGCAAAACGAGACAAGTGCCTCTATATGCATCATGATTTTCCTTGCAAGTTCTTCCATACAGGTTTAAAGTGCAATCAAGGTGACAATTGTAAATTTTCTCATCAACCTTTAAACGAGCAGGTATATTGCAATTTTATATAACTTTATAATTTATATTTACAACAAAATATTGTAGTATAAATATATAAATTATAAGTAAAAATTTGATGCTGATAAAAAATAAGTTGTACTAAATTTACTACTCAAAATAATTCTGGAATGGTTTTGTGTGTTTCAGGTAAAAGGTATTCTTTTGAAACACTTGGAAACTGCACCAAAGGAAATTCTTGGTGATTTTCCAAGGTTAAGTAGAGAAGGTGCAATGTTAATGATAAATAATACCGCACGTTCTCTAGCACAAGGTCAAGATACAACGAATCAAAAGATTCCTAGTCTCTTCGAATTGAATTTATCAGTACCTGTAGAAAAGACTGATGAGAAAGAAGAGAAAGGTAATAATTCTCTATTAATAAAAGGAAATTAATTTATTTTGATACAAAATATCGTAATATCGGTTTGTTATTTATTTATATTAAAATCATAATTATTTAATTACATAAAAGAACAAATAAATCAGCAAAAGGCCAACGTAAGGGAAAGAAAACCTTCTGGAAAAAAGACACGATGGGGCTCGGACGAAGACAGAGTTCCTTATGAGCAAATTATGCTACTACAGTCAGCAAACGAGCTTGGTCTTCAACTTCCAAACGCTGCGTTAGGTTTAGCCACGCAGCAACAGACACAAAAGCAAACGCAAATGACTACATCTCCTGTAGATTTCTATAGCGAAAGAACTGTAGAATCAAATAAAATTGAAACGAGAGAAAATCTTACAAAGAATGTAGAAAAAGAAGTCATTTCAGATGAGGTATTGCACAAATTTTTATTATAATAAATTATGATTACAATTATTATAATTAAATTTGAATTAAAAAATGTAACATTAGCACAATTATTACGAGACTTATATTATTTATATTTGCAGTCGAAAAAGCGGAAAGATGTTGACTTGAGGCAGTTATTAAATGCAAAGAAACCACCACCTGTTTATAGTATAGCTGATAAAGTAGCGAGTCTCACAAGAAATAAACTCGATGACGAGAGTGATCAAGATGAGGAATCAGAACTCGTTATTGAAGAGACTGAAGATGAAGATAAGGAAAAAGGAAAACTTGTTGGTAACGATCAAAGTAAGATCTGCTTATCTTACTGTAACTCTCTTTCTTCAGTTATATTTTGTACATTATAAGATTTAATAATATTTACTCATTCTTAGCCCGTTATATTTCTATTTCTTTTTTTACTAATTGCTTTCAACCTTTTTATTTTTATTAATACATTTCATCTAAAACATCATGCATATAAGTAATGAGAAAAAATATACAATTATATCTGTGTTTAACAGGTGAGCCATCTCAGGAGGATTCTGTAGACGATCATGAAACAGTGCCGCCTCATTTACCAAAGAAGGCGCAAGAATTATTTATGCGGATACAACAGCAGCAACGTGCAGCTCAAGATAGTTTGAAAAACATGGACAATGATTCCAACACACCTAATCCCGATCAGATTATCGAAGATTGGTATTCGGATGACGAGGACGATGATGACGATGACGATGAGGGAGGTAATCTTACCATAGTGGATAGTTCGAAAGACGAAATTGAACCTACGGAGAAGATTCGAGACGTCATTATTAAGGAGGATTTCCAGCCTGCGACATCCGTGTCCAACGTACCCCAGCCGGCCGCTATTGTGGACAAATTAGGCGACTTAAGTAAAATCGATATTAGCGCTGAAGTATCCAAATTGCTCTCCACTCTGAAAGCTCAAAGTTCTACGAACAATAAAACGCAGCAAGCGACAAATTCGAGTCAAGATGCGTCGAAGGCCAAATCGACGCAAGATACGAAGACGGATAGTGAAGCATCGTCGAGTCCGAGACGATCACCAGGTCCGAGTTCAGCAACCACGTCTGTATCCAGGGATCCACGAATGTCCCGGGATCCTAGACAACGTCGGGAAGTCGAGCAGAAACCGAGCAGTCCTAGCATATCTTCCGATGCGAAAAGGGAACAGAAGCCTCTGAGGCTGGAAACAAGCATCTATAGTTCCGGCATTACCGCAGTAGACGCGAACATGGACACCGATCTTCGTACAAGAGCGGATCAAGATCTCAGACGGCAGGACATGGACTTCCGACAGCGTTTCCAGTCCGGTGACTTTGGCGATACGGATCTGCGCGTCAAGTCCGATGTGGATCTGCGGCAAATACTAAGTTTGCCATTCAAACCAGCACCTGCGCATGTACCGTGCACCGAAATCGACGCAAGTATCGCGTCGCATCCGCCGATGGTATACAAGGTCTACGTGGTCGACATACCCAGACCAGATTATACCGGTCTCAAGCTAACGAAGAATGATGCACAGGTCAAGTATGATCCACGGCTTCGCAAAATCTTCCGCATTGCTAAGCCTGAGCAATTAGCCGATTCACCGATGTCGCCACCGCCGCAGATCAAGCAGGACACACCGAAATCACCACCGCATTGTGTTCGCTCAGATCCGCGACGGAAAACTCTCGAGGCGGCAGCTTCTAATCAGCAGTCCACGCAGAATACGACCAATGCTCCAATGATGTCCAAAGGAATGCAACCAATGGAGGGAATGGGACCTAATATGGGTCTCGGGCCCGCGGGCATGCCAGTGAGACCTGGTATGCCTGGCGGTCCGTTGCCCAGCGGTATACCAGGTCCGCCTCAAGGTATGATGGGCCCAATGGGTCCAAACCACCCGATGAATATGGGTAACATGGGTCCGATGAGGCCTATGATGAACGCTGGTCCAATGCCACCACCGCAGAATATGCCGCCTATGGGTATACCACACGGTCCATCGATGGGTATGAACGGGCCTCCGATGCCACCTCAGGGTCAAATGAATTTCGATCCACGTTTCAATGCGCAGCGTAACAATGGGGCTGGATTGTTAGGCCCTGGACCACCGGGTCCGAACTTCGGTCCGGATAATTATGAGGGAGGACCATCTTATCCCTGTAGTGGTAATTTTAATAATTTTGGAGGACCTGGTGGTGGCGGTGGCGATCCGTACGGTCCAAACGGATCAAATGGGCCCAACTTTGGCCCGATGGGGGGTGATGATTGGGGCAGCAGACAGCGCGGCGGCCGTATTCGCCGGAGAAATCGCAGCAGGACCAATATGGTGACCAATAATTAAAAGGTGTATTAGGGAAAATAAAAAAACAGTGAGCACCTGATGATAATTCTCACGAGCGATAGAGATCGCGTGTACATTTACGCGTGCACGCAATGCACTCAACAACATACTTTGAAGTCTTTCCAATTTATTTTCATGATAATATTGAGACTTTCTTGTGTAGATTTATTCATTACAAAATGATAAAGATATGTATGTAAATATTTATAAATATTCTTTGCAAAAAAATTATTATCTATATATATATATATATATGTATACATTTTTGATTTATATGAAATTAAATCTATATTATTTACTCAAAAGAAAATTTGATGGTATAATACTGAATGTTTGAAGATTATGATCGATAAGTCGGGAATTTACAAAAATAGGAATTACCGGGCGACAGCTCTACGTAATTCTTAAGTTGTAACAAACATAATGAGAAATTATATCGCATATAATGCTCATAATGCGTGCAATTTTTCTTCGGAATACCGTATGAAAGTCAGTGTATTCCAACACTCAGAACGAATCCATCACTCTAGTTTGTATCTCGTCGTGTAATTCTCAAGGATACTAATTAGACATGTAATTTAAGTCGATCATGTAAGAGATATTTATACATAGACAATGACGAATGTGTATCCACTCGTTTACAATAAATAGATTCTACGAAAAGACAATTAACACACGTAAGTCTCGCCGAAATAATCGGAAATAAGCAAATAAGATATCAAGCAGATGCTGATAGAGACGATTGAATTTATAATTTTGTTGTCTTCCACAAAAGTGGCATGCGAATGCCTGCGGTTTTTGCAAGACACGCGTTGCCTCCTTTTACGGATTGGCGATTCGTAAATTCGACATTTACGTGTCGCCTTACGGAGATGTAAGGATTCTAAAGTGAACAGCAATATTTTGTAAAGAAAGAATTAATGTGTACCGACTTTGCAAAATGATGTATATGTAATGAAGTACTTTTTTACGCTTTAAAAAAAGGAAGGAACGCGAATATGTCGATTCCAATATCACTTTGATTTCATCTTGAGATCATGCAAATAATGTCGAAGTAATATATAGTATTCTGTATTCTCGCACACCTCCAATGCAGGTTAATTACTTCTTCACTTATTCTTTTTAATAGAACAGACCTGTGTGTCTGACTTAAAATCGCAATACTCTGCGACAAAGCAGAAATTTTTAGCTGTATCTCCTTTAAGATAAATCTAAGATACAGGATATTAAGATTTTCGCTGAATTAAATCTTCAATGTTAATCTACATACTTTTGTTTATTATCATTACTATACTATATAGATATAGAATGAAATTACATTGTAAAGTCTATTGTATATATATAAAATTCTCTCTCTCTCTCTCTCTCTCTCTCTATATATATA
>VBVR01001113.1:0-34430 GCA_011638315.1 Tetramorium parvispinum | reverse complement strand
GTACAAATTAGTATAAATTCAGTCCTTTCGATTTCTGTTTTTATTTTTATTTTTTATTTATTTTTAGTTTGGGCTTTCCAGGTTGACAGGAAGCTAGCAGTGCATAGTTTTTTTCAAAATCAGAAGAGGTACAAAATTATTTTTGGTGGTATAAATTAGTACAAAATGAGTACTAAATATTCTGATAGGTTTGATTTGATTCTGCCAGCTTCACAGAGGTAACCAAAAGTTCAGTTCAATATATTGGTGGAATTCCGCAGACTGATACGAGCAGTCATTTAGATTTAGCGAATTTACACGGATCAGAACTTAATGCATTGCAAATATTCATGTACATTTATCCATCATATATGTATGTACATACATTTTTTGTGAATGGTAATGCAATAAACATTTGTGGAAAAGTGGAAGCAAGATACAATTAAACTTAAATGTATAAAAATATGAAGTAAAATAAAATTTATATGTTTGAATGGAGCAGGTTAGCGAATATTAAAGATAATTTTTTTATTGATATTTTTTAATTAAAAAATATATATTGATGGAAATTTGTGAAATTTTTCAAAAATCTGCTACACAATACTGTACGACAATGACCGTGGCAACCATGGTAACTACCGGTAATCGATCGCGATTATGCAAATTATTTGGTAACTGGCCGTGACAGTTACTGCATTAGACGTTTCTCGATGACTCCTACTTCTCATCCGTCTGATGAAATCGTTCCGACTCTTAGCTAACTTTTAGAGTTCGCTTTTGTCTCGATTATCTCGTTTGTTCTAATAAACACTTGAACGAACTTATAAGAAAAAAGTAAATTCAAGTATTTCTACAGACATAGACAACGTTATTGATCAATGATCATTCACAGAACGTTACGTTTCGTAAGAAGAGCTCAAATTTTCTTTATAACGTACAGGAAATAATTGTAAATAAAATGTATCTATAAAATAGATGAGAGATTATGAACTGTGAGCGATATAAATCAGTTGTCATCTTCAATGACGACAATACGAGATTTCCCGTCATTTTGTCCACTTTTACATAATTCTAATTTGTCTGCCATTTCTTGATATGATTCATGAACTTTTTATAAGCTCTTCTTTCAAACGTCTCGTCGAGATATCTTTTTCTTTCCGCCGCGTAACGTCGACTTTATCCGACTGGACATGAGGATGGATAAGGGGCGGTAGAGACAGGGTAGGGGAAGGTATACGGGGTATGGAACGAGTATAGGCGGATGTATAAAGAAACTTTAATTTCTTGGCATTGCGTGAAGTTCCTTGCCCTTTCAGCCTTTTCGGTTCGGTGGTCTGTTTTTGATAGGAAGACTACGCCGTCGTCTAGACGCGGCCAGGGGGTTACCTCGGCTTTTATAATCGCAACACGAAACGCACCCCTTGACGTGCTCGAACGCAAAAATACCAGTTTTCCTCCCTCCTGCTTTCTCTTTCGCTTCCTCTTCTTTTCCCGTGCGCGTCAGTCTTTTCTATTCTTTCGTCGGTCGTCGCCCTTCCTATGCCTACGTATGGGCGCGTTACATTAAAATGATTTATTCACCTTATTAAATTCGCATTCGAGACTAGCTAAGTACGCGAAGTAGACATCCCGCCGAATCGCAAAACCGGACTCCGTCACCCTTTCGAGACGACCAACTTCGCGATGCGTTTGCATACTTCTTTTTTACCTCCACCCCTCTCTCCTTTTTATTTATTTCTCTTGGCGTCTCGCGGTGGATCGTTGTCCTAGACGACACCTGTTTTAATCTCTTTAGAAACCATTTTTCAATGTAAATGAAAAAGGACGAGTTTGCCGTTTGTTTGAAATCCGTTTACACACATCTAGCTTAAATTAATTTAAACTTAAGTTAAGACTGAATCGAATTTTTCTCTCTTCACACACAAGAAAAGGACAGTGAAAAACCAATCAAATAAATTTTAATCAATTCTCTTAAGGACAACTTCATTAAATTATCAAAAAATCGTATTCATAAAAAATTATGTTACATGAAAAAATTAACGTAAAAACATTTCTAAATTATTTTCTAATATGCGATAGATGTGGATATGTCTTTCTTTTTCAAATGAAACAAGCGCGTGTGTGTCGCTTCACCTTTGAACTAAACAAACACAAATGATTTCGAACTAGATAAAAACTAGGATATGTCAACATTTCTCCGTCCGTTTCTCCGTTGTCATCAGTTTAGTTGAGCCGAAACGAGCCGAGTCGAGCTGAGAGGTGGCGCCGTCTCTCGTCGAAACGGACGATCGAATGGCGGCCGATTATTACATGACATTCCTCGAATACCATTCCAATCTCTCCCTCATCTCTTCTCGCGGCCCGACCGGAGTCTTCCACCCTCTCCTCTTTTCCGTTTCTCTTTTCTAACTTTCTCTCTGTCTTTCTCTTTCTCTCTCTTTCGCGTTCACTCTTTCTACGTTTTCTCGTTATAGGGCACGCCTGAGCTTCTCTCCCAGCATGCAAGAGGCTCCGATGTCGAAATAGGCGATATGAACGATAAGCATTTCGTTCTTCTTCCTTTCTCGAATTCTACGTTAATCCTCAAATAGCCACAGCAGGTCAATTTGACTCTGAAACAATTTTTCCTTTTTATATATTTTGTTGTAATTACAATTTTAAAAGGGAAAATAATCCTTATCAAACTATTATTCTGGAAAATTGGATTTTGTTTTATCTATTTTACATAATGTGTCTTCCTCTCTCCGAAAGTAGAAGTGATCACTTTTAATTCGGATGAGCACAGGCTCACAACATCTTTTTCCATTTCCGTTTTTTAAATTATATGAATGTGAAAATTTTCACATAAATTTCAAAATTTTTTTCATAATAAAGTATTTTAAGAGTTATTTAAACGCTTTAGATTAAGAAAAATTTTTATCTTCATCTAGAGATCTCATTTTTTAGATACATCTAGTAGATTCAATGATTCTATCATGCGCAAAGATTTATGCACAAATTTAGGATTAATATTTTGTCCTTCGATTATGCGTCTGCGTTTCCTTCCACGACAATATGCAGTTCAGGATCGACCGCGCCCTTACAAGAGAAACGAGCGATAAAACGTGTGATAAAAGATATTCTCGAAGAGATCGATTTAAGAAAAATTCGTATGCGCTTCGTGACATTAATCTATTTTCAGAGAAATAGGACGGCATTTTTATTTTCACATATTGTCACATATAGTGCTAAACTCGGATATTGAATCAAAATCTTTTGGTATAAAATTTTCTTTGATATTCACATTCCTAATACGAGATGAGGATTGGACAGGTTTTGCGCTAAGCGATCATAAATTGTTTCGTTATACGGGGATACCGTAGAAACAATAATTGATTAAAAGTCGTTCGTTTACTATCAAATTGATTGTTTTACGGCATATATTGATTCTACGTTCCGTACGATTTTCGTTTCGCCTCGCCCGGTTTTTCGCGAGATGCCAATGGCGGCATCCCGAATTTGTTCTCGCCGGGGTCGACGACGAGCACTGTGAGAAATATCGATTCGCGGCCGTCTTCCATTCTGACTGTAATAGCGCGACACGAACCCCTGAAGAAGGACAGTGCCCGACACCCTGTTGCGGAGAAAGGGACGGCGAGAAAGGATAGAAGCCGTCGGTAGTGAAGATAGTACGATTTCTCGTAAAGCCACGAGAGCGAACCCATTCATAAAGACGAAGCCGTGACTAACGAGCAAGGAAGAACAGGCGTGAGCTTTGGTGCCCATCCATCCCTTTCTGCCCTCCAGCCTTCCATCTCCGCTCTTCTTCTGTATTTTCTCTTCTTTTTTCAGTTCAGTTATTTTACTAGTCAATCGAACGATACTTGCGTCTATTCGCTAATCGTATCGTTTACTTTTCGATACTTCCCTTTAATCGAAGATGTAACTAATAATAAAAAATCGTGGATTGCAGTTCAATCATTAGGATTTATATCGACAATCCATTAATTTAAAATAAACTTTACTAAAGTTTTAATTTTAATGAAATTATGAAAGTGTTTTATATGTACTTCAATGAAACACAATTTCGGTACATTCACAATCCACATTTTAATATTTTATGTACGCGAAAGTAATTTCTACGTTTATTCGTAGAGTAGAAATGTTTGGCATAAAGTATGATTGTTCGTATTTATAGCGTCGAAAATGGACCGTGTCGAAATTGTACTAGTTTCAACTCCAGAATCGAAATGGGTGCAAAAGTTATAAACAGTTGTAAACAAGATTTATTTAAATGTTAAGTGTTAAAATATTCGGTCCGAATTTATTGAAGAATTTTTGGATGAGAGAAAATAGTGGAATAAGATATTCTGAACGAATTTCATTCCCGATTTCGTTGTTCCTGAATGTTCACGCACAGTCCTAGGCATCGAAGTGCATTTGGTACAGGTAACATTTTGCTTCTTCTCGAACGAAGCATCCTGTTCCGTTCCCTTTGAGTGCTTCTTCGTATAAAAGAGAATACGAACAAGAAATGATACAATCCGCGATCGGACGTACGAGAACGATGACAAGTGGCGGGCAACGAATGGCGTTTTTTTCTGGTAGAACGCTTCCGCGTTCTGTCGCGCGAACCTATCTGCGGGAAGAATGCGACATCGCCGATGACAACGCGTCTCTCCTTCTGTTTGTTTCCAGAAGCGCCCGTTTAGGAATCGTGCCGATGTCATTGTCTCGAGCCGTCGCGATACCGTGGAAATCGTACGACGCGCCTTCCTGTAAGGGACAACTTCGAAAGTCGGCCCAAGATACAGATAGCTTGCACATTATGCCTTCCTATATATTTAAATAATGTCTTAACAAGTATTGATTGTATTTGTAAGTTTATGCATTGCTGATTTATCTAAATATCTCGATACAAAAGGTCGTATAAACTAAACACGTTAAATTTAGCATCAAATTGATATCGACAAGTTTCGTAAAATATTCAAAATAAGAGACACAAGACATAAAACATATTAAAAGAGTAAATATATTCGAGACCGGCTTAATTTGAAAGTAAATTAAAAATAAATAAACTATGCGCCACAAGTTCGTTCGAGCGCGGATTTGCTCCGGAAATAACGTAGAGTTTTTATCAGAAATTTCATGTTATCAACTTCTACTAAATGACATTTCCATCGGTCATTATAAATTCATAGAATTCGAGATTTCGCGTAGGATCTTTACGGAGTATACCGAAACGACGTAATACGTATACGATATACTTCACCTGATCGGCGGGAACAGGATAGGTAAGCTTCGAAGGGGAAAGTTTTGATTGGGTTACGAGGACCGCTGACAGAGGGATCGATGGATATCCCGGAAACGGAAAAGCTTGATGTAAACGCGCCCTCCGCGCTCTCCGCGACCCTACCACTCTGCTATGTCCCTATCTCTTTTACTCTTTCGCTCTTTTTCTCTCTCTTTTTCGTATGGCCTTGGCGCAACGTTCGATGGAAAACCACGGTGGTTCTTTCCTCCCTTTTTCGGCCGGAGGTAGGGAAGAGAGAAAAAAAAACAATCTCGCTAATTTTCCATCGCACACAAGGGCACTGGGACAACCACCCTGTGAAACCGATGTGCTTCCCCACTTTCGAGTATTCAGTCGCTCGTTCGCGCTTCAAAGTGGACGCCGCATCAAAGGTGCGCCTCGACATTTATCGGACTAAAACCGTCGAGCCGCGTAAACCCCATGGAGTACCAATGGCATTCCCTCGTGGATAATTTACGATCTGCGACATTCCTTCCTGGTCGACACAGATTCTATCCAATCCTATCCTGTAAACTTGGTATGTGATGGTTCATAGAATTACAAAACTCGCGTATTAAACAATTTGCCGATCACGCGATGTATTTATGATCACAAATATTTTTTTTTATTAATGTATTTTTAATACTAAAAAAAATGATTGATTATTTCAATAAGAACACATTTTTCTATATGTGAAATATGCAGAAGACTGTATTGAAATCTTTGACATAGATTTATCTTGTCGCCCTTTAATATTATAAGTTTTGAAACGCCCTTACAAATTTCTTTTTTACAAACTTTTATCGCGTTTAATAATTGCACAAATGCGATATTCTCAAGGAAGAGCAATACGCGGGGATAGATTTGAAGCGATGGGTTTATTCGAGAAACGGCTGCTACTCCCATTAATCAAATCTCGAAGAAATGGAAATGTGGTACAAACAGTACAGTTCTTCTGATCTGAATAAAATGCGTCGTACAGACGGGCGTGTGTATGACCGGTGTGTTATCAGGTGCTCCCAGGAGGGAATGAGATAACGATGGAATATGTCGTAACATATCTTTACTTCCCCCATATACCCTCTTTTTTTCTTTCTCACGTGTGCCAGTATACTGACACATACGAGTAATACGAGGTACTCTATTATGTTTTCAACTTTAATATATTTCAAAGTCCGTGTAATCTATTAAATGTCTAGAAATTGGAAATTTTACATATATTTCAGTGATATAAATACAAATTATATAATTTATCATACACATTAAAAATTTTGTATATTTTTTGAATAATTTTTTTAAGATTGATACCACGTTGTATGAAAGAGTTATACTTTCGGGATATTAAAAAATTCAATCTTATCTAAATTTTTTCTTTTGCGAAAATAATTTTTCTAAGCGATTTTTCTTTATATCTGTCTGTTTTTCTGCTTTCGTTCGATTAAACACGTGTAGTTAAATGCGGTGATCTCTCTCGGAATGCACACGTGGATCCCGCCTGTATGCTGCGATCGTTCCACGTGTATGAATGCTTAGTGTAAATAAAATTCCAGACTGCACTCTGCCCTCCCGCGTGTCGCCGCGGAACAACGACGGCGCTTTCCAGGTGCACAAACTTCCGTTATCGTATTCCTTTCCACTATCATATATTTCCTAAGTAATACGTAGTGTCGGAGAACCATTTCGATGTTTTCTTCCAACCCTCGTATCTTCAGTTGATGTTTTATTCATTTATGACTTTTAAGTTAAAAAAAATTAATTGTCACTTTATACGATGCATAAAGACAATTTATTTATACGTTAATAACATAAAATTGTATTTTTCCCAAAGTATTAAACATAAATTATCAAATCTTTGAGAAGAGTTTAATTATGCTGAGAAACTTGAGTTTAAGTTTCTTGAGAATCAATTTAATATTTGAATACGCATTTATTATTTAATAGTTTACAACCCTATATCACGTATACGTGTGTAAAATTGATAAAATTTCAATATCTCCCCATAAATATTTTTTAAAGGATTTACAAATAATACAATGCAATATTTTTTGTATCTTTAAAATTTAATTAAATGTTATAATAAAAACGAAATATTTTTAATATAAATTTATTTTTTTAAATTAACATGAAAAATTACAAGACGTTTACTGATTAACAACATCAAGAAGCATAAGCATAACGTAGAAGACACGATTTAACATTCAATTGTAATTGAAATTTGTACGTTAAGTAATATTTGATAGTATTATATGTAATCATTTGTTTTTGCTTGGTACATGTATGATTGACGTTCGAGAGACGAGAACGAGGTCGAAGCTCAAAGCGGCACGAGGAACGGCCGCCCCGGAATCCGTCGGTTCCCGCGCAATTGTTGCGACAATTTAGCGCCGTTGTCTCCATCTCCTCCTTCGTTATCTCGCCAACAAGTTAATCTTTATAAATAGCCCGAGCCACGGTTATATTTAATCCTGACCCTCGCGGTCGCAGCTTCCATGTTGATACTTCTCGGCTCCACATCGTCAACGTCGATTTAGCGCAAGACTTGATACTTGAAGCATATATAAGTAGAGATAAAGCAATATTCATTCGTCTTTTTAATATTTCCGAAAAGAGATGCTTCGAAAGAATTAGGACTAGAAATTCTGAATTTTTTTATTTCTACATCTATCTCTAGGTAGGAAACGTACATTTTAGTCTTGAAGTCTCGATATTCTTTTAACGAAAAGCCATGTGTCTTAACATGTTTTTAACCTTCAATATAAAGCTGTAGGTAATTGAGTACCAAAATAAAATTTGATTAAAATAAAATTGTAATTAAGTTAGAAATTGTATTTGCATCACTGAGGATTGATATTCGAGAAAATGCTATTTTATAATTGAACATCAAAGATTAATCAATAATTTGCTGATTCTATTAAGAGAAAAATCAGTTTTAAATTCAATGGATAATAGATGCAATTTATCATTATTTTATTATATTATTTAGATTCTCGATATTTCAAAATTACGTTTTTCGACTTAAAGATGTCCTTTTGATACTTGAATGAAATGAGTATTTACGTTGATAATATCTGTTGGATCAGTCTATGTATAGGAACTATGTCAATTAAAAGACTAATGGGATTGTGACATTGATACGATATCTCGGAAGTATTAATCTTTCTCGCGATGAAGCGAGAATACGCTTGTTTGAAATATCTGTCGGCCGCGCGTTGTTAAAATGTCCCTATCGCTTCTATTGCTTCTTGTCTCACGTTTCGAGAGTCACCGCTCTGATATTTCTAGTGGTTCTTCGGTCAACCTAATTTCAGACACGACTGGTAATCGATCGTTTCTTAGGCTCTACCCCCATTTTCTCGCGAATATATACGTCCATTTTACGCCGCCGAATAACGGCGCCCACCGTAGCCGCGCCGATCGATCGTTCAGTTCTAATTTTTCGCCTTTCACACGAGAGACACGAGGACCGCGGTATCGATTTTGCGTCGTTTCCCGGTTCATCAATGAGAGCACATTGTTTCTGGCGAGTAGCGCCAACGATTCTTCAGGCAAGACCCGAGCAAAATGGTTCGTGCGAGTTAATCTTAGGGCTCGACCGGCAATAAAACCGGACTGCCCTTACATTCCTGGGTAATGCGTCGTCCGCTATTTTAAGCTCGGGGTTTAATAAACTTACGTCGCTTAATTAGAGCAACATTTCTCCTAACTCGCGTCTTCGCCTGCGTTTTCATCCGCCTTTAACCGACCAACCAGACGTTTCTCCTCTATCGTGCATTTCTTCGCATATCATATGTATATCATCGCATATGTAATTTCGAGATTATGATAGAGGGTACTTGAAATAAAAATATCAATGCCTTTTAATCTATCTTCTGTTTTTCTTATACTTTATAAATAATTATTCTAAATAATCGCATCCAATAACTAATATTTCCGATTCATTTTGTGAAAAAGAAATATAATTTATGTATCTGAATAATAAATGAAGTAAAATGTAATGATATTGTAATTGTACCAATATAATTAATTCAAAATGTTAATTATTGGTTATTTATAGCGTCTCGCATATTATTATAGAATAATTGTTTCGCAAAATTTGAATCGGACCCCTTGATCAATCGATAGTTCACCGACGATAAACACTACATGGCAATTTAAAAATAGGGACTGGAATGTATACGCTTGGCACATCATCGTCTAATTTTAGATCGCCAGTTGGAAAAGAATTAACACGATTTTTCACGGTAGAAATATTTCTGTTTCGCTAACATTACGTCTTTGCGAATGCGCGTTTACGCATCGCGAGTAATACGTAGGAAGTTGCATGAGTTGCGATTTTTCTGGTTTTTCCGCTTGCTCCTTGTGTATTCGCGTGTACTAATACGCGTATCGAAGTCGCACGACCCGTATCCTCTGCCTCTGCCTTTCAGTTTCCGCTTCTCTTCCGTCCGGCTTGTATAACACGAGGTTATATATATATATATATATATATATATATATAAATACATATATTTGGACAAATCGGGCAATATGATATTTTTTTGGGGAATATATATATATATTGGGGAATATATATATATATATATTCCCCCCAAAAATATCATATTGCCCGATTTGTCCAAATAACGTATCTTCAGAGAATGAATCGGCCAGCGATTATGAAACACGAAATCGCGTTTTTAGCCCCTATATCTTGATAGTTATTTTATCTAACAATTTTATCTAACATGCACAATTAAATGGCGTAGCTTCTCTAGCGCTTGTGGTTCTGAAAATGTGAATGCGATAATTTTATTTATTTTAGTATTATTTTTGTATATTCTGCGTATTTGATCTCTCTTTTGACGAATACTTAAACCCAGGTTTTAATTGGAAAGTCTATTCGGTCTTGATAAATGCAATGTTTTGACAGGTACCGCATTGAATTAGTATTCTTCATAAGATCAAAGCGCTGCTAACAGTGTTTCATTACGCTGTTTCTGTACGCATTTTATGCGCCGCGAGGCTAGTTACACGGCGGCTAGTTTTAGAATGCTATTTACATCCGTCATGCACATGTCTTTTTAGCTTGTCTTTCGAATTTCTTTTCCCCTCCCCCTCTCTCCCCTCTTCTCACGTTAATTCTTTTCCATTTTATATTAATAAAAACATGGCACCTTCTATGATATTCATTTTCCTACGCGCAGAATACTTTCTCTTTTGTCTTTAATCGTTTTTTATACTTCCCTGCCGCATGTTGTAGTCGTCACGTCTCTTTCTGCCCGTGACTATCACGCGAGTTTACGTGCGTACCGTGCCGTGAGCTGCGCAACGTGTATACGCTCAGGCCATACTATGATACTATCAATGAATGACTGACTGTCTGGCGTGTGATGTGGCCACGCACATTGACCATAATGACTTATCTCTAATGCCTTCTCTTTCTTCCCTTTCTCACTCTCTTTTTTTTTATACTTTCCTGGATGTTTGTCGTCGTTACGCAAGCATGCGACAAGCATGTTTTTCTGACTTGTTCTCGCACAAGCGAGTTCTTAGTGCCGCAAGAAGATTGCTATTTAAAAAATTGTTTTCTACGTTTACCTTCTTTTCCTCCACGCAATGTACATTACACCACATGATATGGTATCTGTTATCAAAAATATATTGATGTTTAATATTTCTGTAAAATATAGGTATTAGATATCATATTTTCACATATTTCTATTCGTGAGAATTTTTGCAACTGATATAACCAGATCGTACATAATTATTTTCGGGATTTAGTTATTAAATCATAAAGGTGGCTTAAATGAAATGTTATATTACAATATAAATGTATTTATTGCAATTTATAATTATATTACAATTTATTAATCATAAAAAATAATTATGTGTGGATGATGCATGTTTATAAAGACTTAAGAATCAGCCTATCTTTAATAAAAAGTTGAAACACTTCTCAGAGTGATTATAATTGGTGCCATCTCACGTTGTTATTATTGCAGGATGTAATTCCCACTACTAGTTAATAATCATTACCATGCGTGATAAAACATTCAGGATTGATCATCGTCACGAAAGCGAATTACGGTCGTTCGTTAAGCTTCCATTTGACAAAGCAACGAGAGGAATAAACGTGACAAAAATAAAAAAGGAGGAGAGACGCGAGTGAAAAAAAGAAACGGAAGAACCGAATGAGGAAAACGTATTGTAATCGCGTACTCTCCTCATATTTTTCGCTCTCCACCTCCGTCTCGCTCTTATCCGGCTCGTTCTCCTTTCGTCTCGTCTCGTCTCGTCTCGTCTCGTCTCGTAGTGCGTTCTCCACTCCGTTCGTTCACTGTACGCCGTTTCGGTCTCTTTCGTGCCCGCACGCTCTGCTATCCGGCGAGCATTAACGGCGCAGAGCGTACGATACAACGACGTACGATGCAATCAATGAATGACGGCATAGTACGGGACGTACAGTGGCCGTGATGACTTTTCTTATCTAACGCGCCTCTTCCTCTCCTTCTCCCTTCGTTCCGCGCGACCGTGTCCGGCACTGGCCTCTCCGTACTACGCTTTCCTTCTGCTCGCTACACGTGCACGCACGCACGCACGCATTCGCATTTTCGTGCTCCCTTGACTCCCGCGGCCTTCTCTGTCTTTTCCTCCTTCGTCTCCTTCTGTATACTCTCCCCTACTTCCTTCGTCCGGTTTGCATTACTCGCGATGCGTATGCCGCCGAGTACAGAGAAGGAAGTCCCCGGTAAAGACACGTAACGCATTTTTCTACTTATTTCACAAGGTCGGATTTAGAAATTTCTGTGTGATTTCTTATATACAAAAATATATAACACAGTACTGTCAATTTTTTTATTAGGAGAATTAATTGTCGCAGCGCGAATAAAATAGATCGCTTAAAAATCGGAGAGAAATATTTACTATACTCTGAGTTTAAATAAGATGTCGTACGTAGCTTTTTAATTTTTAAAAAATATAAAAAATACGCTTCGTTTCATGTAAAGTTTCATTTAGAAAACCGTTTGCGAGATACGAATATTCAAGTATAGAATTATACGATGCTGTAATATTAATTAAACATATCTTCTATTTTAATAAATGAAATTTAAATCTGGGAAAGAAATTTATATATTTCACAATATATACACATTAATTTTCTGTACTATTGTATTCATAAGTATTATTTTAATCACTCTAAAGAAGTCTACACTATTTCTGAAAATGTAATCTCTGTAATCCTTTTTTACGCGAGAGAAACAAGTCCTAAGCAAGTCTAAAAATCGACCAGAGAGATCAGAGAGAATGTTTGAAATCGAATTTTTTCGCGTGGCCTTTGATTTCGCATAAAACTCTCCAAATGCTGGGGCTTTCTAAATCCAGGCTCATGGCAGATTCCTCCGTTTTCCACCTTCGAATCTTGGAAATTCCGTTCTCGAGTTCGAGGAACACGAGGAATAGATTGGGAGTTTTACGTCGTCCTCTTCTTCGACATCATCATCGTCGTCGTCGTCGTCGACGACGTAGACGTCGCCGTCACCGTCACCGGTCGCGGCTATCGATCGGTCGCGGGCGTCGGCGTCGGTGCCGCTCGGTGGCGCCCCCGTCAGCTCGGAACGGCGGCGACGGCGCTCTGCGTCGCTGCCATCCGCCCCTGGGGGGCGGCGGGGGACAAAGCAGCGTAGGAAGAGGGGGGTGGGGGGCATCGACACGCAGAGAGCGATCGTGCCTTTGGTGGAGCCGGCAAGAACCCGGCGTGTACGTCGGGCAGCTACGTTAAAAGCGGATTTATTGGCCGGTAGGGCCGCGTTCTTCTGTATCGCAAAATGTCCAGTTCGTCGTCTTTGTCGTCGTCGCCGTCGTTCCTGTCGACGCCGTCGTCGTCCGTTCTCGGGGACGACGAGTCGCCGGTAGAGAGAGAGCAGGACCGACTCGTGAAAATCGGCCAAGTGCGCGCGACAAGTGCGACCGTCATGGATTTCTCTCTACCTTTTTTCTTTCGTTACGCACCGGACAACGAGCTAGTCGCGAATCTCATCATCGTCGTCGGCGAGTACACTCGTCCTACCGGCGTATCGCGACTGGTATTCGCAAAGTGTTGCTGGAAATTCGACCGAAGCTCGTCGTCGTCGTCGTGGGAAGAACGCTTAAGGATAAGTGGAAATGTGTGACGTCGGGTGGGACACGATAGAAATTTCGAATGATAATGAACCGGGAGTACGCGTGATCTCTCGGGTTAAATCATGCGTGTTGGAAAGGCCGGCCTCCGCTGTCGCGTTGCGCATCGAGCAGGAACGCGGCGTAAATGTTCACGAACAGCAGTAAATTCGTAAAGTCGGTCTACAGTATTCCGAGGGGATGGTCCTCGAGGATGTTTTACCGCGATGTCGGACCGAGTCTCAAGACGGGCGGCACTCGTGGAGGGAAATTTCGGTTCAGCATGGCTGACGTCGCGACCTCGACGTAGGGTGGTTCTTCTAAAGTATCAGTGTGAACAATATCGCGAGATGAGTCCCTTGAAGAAAAAGAGATTTCTCGTTTTACGTTTCTGTGAGAAATCGTGAGCCGATGACGGTGAAAAGCGGCGAGATGCATTTGGCCAGCCCACGCATGGCTGTTTCAGCCAAATGATGTCGGAAAATGCCGGCCTCTCGAGAGCCCGAGTTTCAGCATCCGGTTTGTCCGGGACAACTTTCGACCGCGCGAAAAGCACTGATTTCGTTATCGCTCAGCGGGAAAAGCGGCAGAACGAGCTGGAGGATTGCATTTGTCATCGTCCACTATCAACAAGTTTGCCTCATTAGGGAACTGGGCCACCTCTGGAAGTAGATTTTAAATGTCATTGATCGCGCGACCTTCGATGGAATTTCGCGTACAGTTATCACGTCGTCGCTCCTCGCCGGTTAAAGTGATCGGCTGTCCTTCGGCTTAAATGAGTGTTCCTCGTCGTGCGATGCGTGCGAATCGATTCGCGCGGAAAATGTGATGTGTGCGTGATTCGAGTGCGCGCCCTTGTCGAAAACGGCGTAGATATGTTTTATGGTGCTCAGCGCTCGTTATGTTGGATATATACCTGTAGGAGCTCTTTCCGCTGCCCTCGACATAAGACAGAGGAGATCGCGCATTCTCATAGTAAGACCTCTTTCGCTTTTACTTGGGTATAGTTACGATAATTGCGGCTGACGATTCGACGAACAAAATGCAATCCGATTTAAGAGTCACGATTGATTATCTATTTCGCGGAAGAACGGTATTGATATTCGCGATAATAGCCAAATAACTTTTACTCTTTTATAGCGCGACGTTAATCGATAATTTGTCGAGCTTATTTTCCGGTCATCATCGCAACTTCAGGAATTTGACGAACGAAATGTCGTAAAAGCAATCTTGAAAAGAATTAATGACATCTTTTATGTTTCTCTATAATGGAAAATTTTTGATATATAAGCATAATGAAGAATAAATCGATGAATTAAATAACTGCATTGAAAAAGATAGAGAAAAAGACAGTAAAGCTATATATACTACTTTTTGATGCAAATTGGAAAAATCAAATCACGATTAAATCTAAAATGAAAGCTGCAAGAGCAGCTATTCGTTCTTTCGTAATAAATTTAACTCCCTGATTTATTATTAATCATCTAACCTAATTAACTAGTTTCTCTTTTTATCCTTCCACGAGTCTATCTCATTGGCAAAAATACGTTGTGTAATTAGCGTGGTGAGATATTTCGCGGCTAAAGTCGAGTATTACGAAAGAGAAACACTCGTCGAATCGTCGTCGACGTTCGCTTCGCAGTCCCGGAGGGTCCATAATGGTTTGTTATTGATCTATCTCCGCGCGCCTTCCTTACACTTTTCTTCTTCCTTTCGTCCTTCGTCCTGCTACCTTCGTCCATGCCGAGGACGTTGGGTGGTACACGAGGGATCGGGGCGCAGGGAGAGCGGTGGGAGAGCACGGCAGTCCCACACAGGAATTCCGCGTACCCCGCGTACCGCACGGATTCCCGAAGCTCCAGGAGAAAAAACACCCTCTTACCCCTGTTCTTCTTTCTTTCTTTTTTTTTTTATCAGGAATCTCGCGAAAAGTTTCTGCAAGAGAGAGAAAGCGACAAGAGCCACTGTGAAATATTTCGTGGTCACAGAGCTCGATACAGAAAGAAAAGCACTTTTTTTTATTTATGATTGAAGCTTATTAATCTCTTTCGTTGAAAAATATTTATTTAGTATATCCCAATAATTTCAATTGTACTGCGATAAAGGTGGTTGCTTTATTCAAGATCATTTGCGTTTAATAAAATATATACATTTTTATCTATGGTGAACAATTGCAGAAGATCGATAAATTTGTGAATAAGAAAAAGATAATAAAATAATTAAAAATGAAATTTGTTAATTAATTAAGATTAAGATATTGAATAATACATATATTTTTAACAAAAATTTAACCTCTGTTCATGTTGATTAAAATAATTTTTATTTCATCCTTACTTAAAATATTAATATTTATGATAAAAATATTTGACGATTTTATTGGCAATAGTGTACTGCTAAATGTTTTTATACGATTTGCTTTTTCTTATTTTTATCATAAAATCGGTACATGTAATTTCGAATTTTTCAAAATCGATTTCTTTCGCGATACGATATGTTTCCCGAATGGAAGATCGAACGTGTCTCTGGGAATGATATTAATACCGCATATAGACGTTACCCTGAAATTCGATCAACCGGGGCGGCGATGATTGACGTCACGACTCTATCGTCGGAATGCAATTAATATTGCATAAATGAGACCCCGCGAACTTGTATCAATTAGCACAGTTCTCGTCATACGGCGGATCCATCTGTAATTCACATATAATGATGCAGGGACTTTTACTCACTACGTGAGAACACTATATTTGAACGTGCTGTCCAATACAGCTTGTCTATCGACGTGTCTTTACGCGCTTCGTAAAATATACGTTTACCTCCTATACACAGTTAATGTAAAGACATTAAGCGCCTGCTAGTATAACCAACGAGGTACACGAGATCAATGTGTGAATAAGTAATGCAGCGCCACGATCTAAAAACCTTCTTTTCTCAATTGACGTAAGTCGACACGAGCTCGTTGCCGATGAGGACTTACAGTCGTCCGATATTTGCGAGTGCAGCAGCAGAAGCGACTTCATTTTATCATTTGCCAATAGAGAAAGAGAGGGAGAGAGAGAGAGAATGCTATGTCGTTTGAATAATAAATATTCTACCATCGACACGAGCCGCCGCATCGATACCTCCATACATATGAGCTCGCCTCGCTTTTCAACGAAACGCGACCCAAAGTCAAATTCGCGTGGAGTGCTACTCTACTCTCCGCGAGAAGAGACTTTCGCTCGCCAACTGTCCATTCTTCGTTTAGCCTATGATTATCCTGCACTTGGTACCCACCTGTCATTACGATACATTGCGGTGACACCCATTGAATTTTGTGCACCGCTGCGGAAAGGAAATATTTGCCACGTACTTCCTGATTATACGCTTCCTCGGGTAATCACGAATCATGCGAGGAAGAAGTGCCTACGTTGTAATGTAATGCTAAGCTACTGCCTTAAACTCTTTTCACAATTTCTCCCTAAATACTCTCAAATACTCGATCACATACGAACGTCATAATAACGCACACATTGCATTATAATATTAGGTGTAGTTCAAGCTCGATGTAACTAAACGCCAGACATAAATTTTCTTACGAACAATTTTCAGTTTCGTTTAAGGAGTAATCAATTAAAGCTACAGTTATGCTAAAGGAAATTTTAATAAATTTGCTTAAAACTTTAATGTTACACGTATAAGAAGAATGTTCTATGCTTATGATAACAGAAACACGATAGTTTTCCATAGGTATATTTGTATAGCATATTGCAATACAAAGTTTGAAGTTACACTGATTTTAATTTCTGCATCTAAATGAATTATTGAAACCTTGCTATACGCTCATGCGAGTTTATTGTCTGGAAATATAAGCCCGATCGTTGCTCACGCCGCATAACATGACAAGATTGTAATTAAAATGGTAATCACCAGTTCGATAAAATGCCATCTCCATTACAAAGCGGTCAACTACCGAGAAAATATTAATCTACATCCTTGAGCGTTTCTACGTTTTATAAAAATAATGAAGGTGCTCGCTGGATGGCTTCCTTTCGGACGCCGTTTCATCATAATAACTGTGGAATAAGAGGGCAGTAATTACTTTTCGTGAAATTGTCACGTTTGTCGGGTTCGCCCTCCATATACCCCGTACTTCAGTTATTACTAACAATGAATAGCAGTGACCGTGTTAACCCCTCTTATAACAATTCATGATACGCAGTGCTTTGTAGAAAATAATGTTTCGCGGTGTATTCATTGTAATAATCATAATGTTTATGCCACCACACAATTAAACTAAATTACATTTATTATTTAGTGAAGGATGCATTTAAATTAAAGCTGATAATTATTATTTAAATTATAACAAATTTTAGATCCTTTTATCATTGTTTTATCAATATTATCAGATTTATCGCAAAATATTAATATAAATCCGTGTATTGAGGATTCTTGGCCATATAATAATTTCTGTCAAGACCTTTTATATTTGTGAAAGTTATTATTTTACGGATATTAAAAACGTTTATCGAAAGACTACGTATTATGCTACCGAACGACAAAGGTGTCATAGATCTCGGTGGTCGTGAAACTGGTCGGCGTTAGGCAGTCTGGATATATCGAGGCGCGAGAGAAGGGTCTTCCTCAGGTTCTCCGGCTTCGATCCAGACGGGGACGACCTCTCCCTCGCCGGAGGAAGGAAGGAAGGACGGACGGAAAGAACCGAGCTAGAGAGGCCGGTGAGAAAGAGAAAGAGAGAGTGAGGAAGAGAGTGAGGGGGGTGCACGCATGACCCTGAACCCAACCGCCGTGGCACCCAACCCCCGGTACAGGGGTGCGAAGCCTCGGGAGAGAGAGACGCGGGAGAGAGAACTCGAGATAGAACGGATGAAGCAAGAGCGGAAGAGAGGAGACTACGGCGGGCAAGGGGAGATACACCGTATATACGAAGAAGAGAGAATAGAAAGAGGGAGAGAGAGAGAGAGAGAGAGAAAGAGAAAGCTAGAGACTACGCCGTCGAGAGAGAGTACAGTTCCCGAGATCAATACTCCCGCGTCTTGCGATCATTCATCTTGCCACGCCCCTCTGCTCTCTCCACACATTTCCTGTCTTTCTCATTCCCTTTCGTTCATCCCCTTTTCCCCGTCGCTCTCTCTTACTCTCTTTCTCCCCCCTCCTCTCTCTCTCTCTCTCTCTCGTTCTCTCTTGCTCTGTCTGTCTCCCGTCTCCCCTTTTCTCACCCTCCGCATGCCGCGATCTTCATCCCTCTGGTAGCACCCCTCATAGCCGCGGTCGCCGTCATTTGGCGCCCAATCGTGGCGCCTAATACGAATGGAGCAAAGGGGAGAGAACTTTCCGAAGGTCGCAGGAGAGAGGAAAATCTAAAGAGAGAGAAAGCATGATAACGCACAAGGTGGTGGCTCCGGTTTCCTACGCCTTGACTATTCGCAGTTTTCATGGGGAAATGATTTCTTAGATTCGTACATCAAATGTTAAAAACTACATTAATTATTCATGGATGATTATGCGCATTATTACGCAGTAATATTGTTTTAATTCTGCGAGTTTGTTAAATTTAATATTTGAAAATAAATAAAAATATAGAAAGAATTAGTGTTAATATATCAGATATGATATCGCGGGAGAAGAAATCATCTGTTTGAAAATGTTTACAAAAAGTTGATATAGGTAAACGCAGAGAATAAGAGAGACAATTTACATGAGTTTTATCGAATTATTTTATGTGTTTATTTTATATATTTATTATAAATTTTATTTCCTGTAATTCCCATGAATTTGTGACTGTTGTGCTGTATTTTATAATCTGTTATATTTTAGAATAATTAGAATAATCATTTTAGTTCTTTAATTTTTGGTAATATTTCATATTTTATATGATATTAAACATTTGTTATACGTAAAATATCCAAAAATTAAACGATTTTACGTTTTATTATGTACGGAATTAAACACAAAGTTATCCAATAAATCGGAAAAAATTTATTAAGTGCAAAGATAAATAATATACATATATAGAATAAATTTTTCTAAATCGGTTGTATGCTTCTGAGAAAGCCTATTTTGAATACGACAGTACGCGCTTCTCCTTATATATTGATACTTGTCTATCATCTAAAACTCTTGTGCGAAAGAATTTGTTTACGTGACATTGCGTATTTATTTCGATACTGGGCATACTGTTGTCAGTTTTCACTGATCTCTCGACACGGACGTATGGTAAATACAAGAAGTAGGCTTATAAGCATATAATAACGATAATATTCCAACTGTTTCTATTTATTATAAAGTAATGAATCCAATCAGTGTATATCAATATGTAGTGAAATAATTATTTTCATATTCGAAGTAGTCTTTTCCAAAAAATAACATAAGGTTTATTTTATATTTCTTATTTGTATCTCTTTACAAGAAATCATTTCCTCACCGATCATGATTTACTGGATATGTCGTACATGTATTATTGACTACACCAATTGCTTGTTTGATGAAAATAATAATTTTACAACTAGAAGTAAAATTAAGAAATGCTTTCTGATTTATGCTATAATATAAAAAAAATTTTGGTGTGTCGCATTGAATGTGATGTAAATGAATTTCTCTACCTTTTAATCGGTAATTCTAATCGGCCTGTACATTGAAAAAATGACTACATTGAAGACTGTGTCATACAATGAAGAAAATAGTTTCGAAAAGGATGAATACTTGTTTTAGATAGAAAGGAAGGATAGATTCGACCGAGTCTTGCGATATAAGAGAGTCCACAATCAGATTGGCAAAAATATCAGATGAGAAATCGATATGTCGATTCTCCTTTCGACATCTTAGGGTGGATTTGCTTTCTTCTTGTTTGTATTTTTTCCATCTTCTCTTTCGATAACTTACCAAAGCAACGTGTCGTTTTATTCTTTTCCCTTTTCGTTGTAAATATGGACCTATATTTTATGCCATTTGTTCTATAATTTTTCTATATTTGTAATATCGAAAATACTCTCCAATTATGATTGACAAGTATTTTATTGATAATAACAGATGATTGCGTTTCTCCTTTTTCATTTCTATTAATAATTTTTATAACAAAATATATCAAATATAAGTAAAATTAAAAATAATAAAGTTTTATTTAAGAAATTGACAGATCTGGTTATTTGTTCATTACTCATGAAAATTATGTGAATAATTTGTGTTATTATCCTTAGACAAACGTGGACTGCGCTATCATGAAAATTTGGCATAAGTACAATTAACCTAATTGAAAGCTCATGAACATGAGCGTGGTCGACAACCACCTATTGACCAATAACTGTTTGTCCTACTTCATTACCTTTTGTAATTTCGCTAAATAGGATAGGAAAAAGGATCGATAGAAATCAATATTAAGCGGGAATGTGTGTAAAGAATAGCGAGAAAAATCAACGGGAGTATTGCAAGGAAGGCAAGATAGAGAGGATAGCGAGCAAGAGTGGAGATTTAAGTAGGGACGAGCTCGTTCGAAGTCTCAGGGATGTCCGTGATATCTTTTCCTTTGAATCGTTTCTATCGCTGCTATCGCATCACCTGTCGCTGCCATCGTACTCGTTACATTCACCGATCCTTCCGCTGCCAGTGGCTTCGTTTTTCATGGCATATAAAAAGAAATCGAATTACGGCGGAAGGCGTACGATCTGTCTACGATCGATTCGGTCATTCTTCTGAGGTCATAAACGATTTGTTAGAAACCATTTCTCCAAAATAGATTATTTCATCTCGTACATGTCTTAAAATTTGTTTGCTTATTTTAGGAAACAATGAAACAGTAAAACTTCTCTAAAATTTTAGAAAATACACCAAATATAAAACACAGTTGTCGCGTTTGCGTTCTTACGATTAAACATTTAAGTGAGAAATTATTTGTGTTATAGTACAAATATACGTCTGAGCTTGTTAAAATTATATTATTTTCTATTTCAATTTTTAAAGCTATATTTATAAAACTGAATAATGACAATTTTAAGAAAGCAATTTTGTTATATATTATAAAAAATTCATTTAAATTTAAATGAATAAGAAACATGAATAAGTTAATAGGCCGTCTCTCTCTTATGAAAACTTGACATGTAGCCTTAATTCGTTAAACAAAAGTCATTCCCCATGTATATGTATATTCTCTATATAGTTTATGACGATATGTTTTACTAATTCTGAATTTATCGAATGTGCAGCAATGGAAGCCGAGGATGACGAAGAGGTCAATGACAGTAATGAGAGCCTCGACGAATCCAGAACCGATGTTTGGGACGGTGTCGGGGGCGGGGGTGACGAAGGCGGAGGAGACGAACAGCTCTTTCAAATCAACCGGCTGCAGCAACACGCCAACTCGGAAAAGAGCTTCGACCGGTAAGTAACGCTCGTTTCGCCCTTCAAAAGTTCGTCATTGATGTCGTTATGACTATTCGTCTCGCTTTGGCAAATCTTTCACGATATATACGGAAATATGCAAGTGTTGGCCGTATAATTAAAAAAAGCTAAATAGAAAGACACGGAGCTTCTTCTCAGCGATCGTGACGTTTGCATGGAAAGACGGAGAGTACGACGGTATACCATCGTATAGAGCGAGAGATTGCTGTCGATCAATTCAAACGCATAGCGTAGATTACGTCGATGTGTCGCTATGCAACAATATTTATACCTTCCGCTTTGCCCGTCATTATTTTGCGCTTCACCGTGATCCTCTATTCAGTCTCACGGTTACATATTGAATAATTAATAATTAATAACTCGTTTACGCTCGATACTACAGTGGTCCAGTAGTTCTTTTGATAACTGGAGATGTATAAAAGAGTGTACATTATATTTACAATATAATTATAGCAAGCACGTGAGCGCAGTTACACGAAGTAGGTAAAACCGAAAACACAACAATACCATAATACTGATATAAGTAGATAGGTTATTATTACATAAAACCACTACCACGCTAATTACAACACAGCATAATAATTATTGAATTACTGGAATAAATAAGACTTATATAATACTTTTAAATAATTATTATTTTCGCGCGTAAAATATCATGTTTTTTTAATTACTCCGAAGAAAATTATTTAAACGGAAATTACTGATTACAGAAAGCAACAATTTATTTCACATATGAGGAAAATTATCCTACGATTTATTTCATAAAATTATATTTCGCGAGATATTTTATTGTACGATGAATAAAATTTATCAAAGCAAAATTGTAACGACATACATATTTGTAGAAGAAGATTTCTAACATAAACTTAATGTAAATTACTCAAAAATCGTTTTCTTTCTTTTTAAGTTTCTTTCTCGCAAATTGCCAAGTGAGTTTAATGAACTTTCAACCGCCGTGTTTTCTCCCAATTTCTTCAAATGCTTATTCTTAGTCTCGTACCCTTCCGCCCGACGGCTCATATCGGCGTGGACAGAATTCGCCCGAACGTATTACCTACTACGAGAAGAAGAAGCTGCTATGCACGATTCGGACGTCGTGAGCGTGGACTAGCCAAATATACACGGTGCGTCAGCGTCGCGGCGCGCGGCGTCGCGTCCTCCCTTCTCTGCGCCGTTTCAACTGCCGGGCGCCTCGTTTGAGGTCATCGTCATCCGGCCTCTTTCGCTCTCTTTCTCGTACGTGCGATCGTCCCCCCTTCCTTCTCTTTGCGGTATCCTTTATACCGTCCCTTCCCCTATCTGTCTCCCTTTCTCGCTCTCTCGTTTTCTTCATTTGTCTTCGTTCTCTCGTTCGGGACATTCGGACGCGTCTCGGATGAGCGAACTTTGAAGCAAGTATACGCGAGTACGCTCCTATGTTCGCAAACACGAGGTTACCGTTATCACTGCAAAATTGAGGAATTGCTGAAAGGGTGGCTATAGATGTCAAAATAAAAAAGCTATTTTTAAAAATATTTTTTATATAAAAAACGGTATAAATTACCTTTTCCATATTCTTTATCTCATATATAGTAAATAATCTCATTAATGGCATAATCTTTCATAGTGCTTTAATACTTTTTATTGTTAGAAATAATTGTACAAGTGAAATTATTATTGCATTTGCATTTATTGCGAGAAGACTGGTAAATATTTTTATTATAAAACTAATTTTCAAAATAAATAACATGTTTTGCACACATTTCGTAAGCCTTCGAGTGTTTTACCGGCTAGATTATCGCGATGAAAATCTCTATGACCTTATTAAAAATTCCAAGAATTATTACGCGTATATATAACTGCAGGAAAAATATAAATCTTCTACGGTAGAAGAGTTTTCGATTCGCCTCGCGGTTAAGTGGACCTAGGCAAAAAGCGGAAATAGCGTGCTGCCCCAGTCGCCGGTAAGACCGCCGTTGTTTTTTCGCAAACTGTAGTCCATGCACGAGATCGTACTAGGAATATTAGCATATGCGATCGAACATAATCGAGCCTTCCACGAAAAGATGCATCAAACTTTCAAGAAAAACGTCCTGTTCGTATTGTCCAAAGTTTAACGCTCCTAGTGTTTTTTTTACGAAAAATTGATCTTTACGAAATCACATCAAAGATGTATAAAAAAGGTACAGGCAAAAAATGTATGTATAAGTAGATATAGGGATATATTTGGATAGCTTCTTCTATATTTCCAACATATTTAAGATCGATATATTATAGTCTCTGTGATGATATGCTTTGATATAAACCGTTTAAATTGATGATTTATCTTTAAATCGATAAAAAAAAAGATATAGATTGTAATTACGTCGTCGGCTGCTTTAATATGCCACAACGTGTAATTAAAAGCATGTGACCACTCATGCGTTCTTGGACGATTTCCGATTACCACGGTTAGGGATAACGTGCGCGTACTACACGGCCATAGGATTCTACGTGTATCGATGTAGTTTCTTCCGGTGTATATGAGCTAAGGTTAACGTAGAAGCTAAGACTTTCTCGACCAACGAAGAATATCGTAGGCTTGACTGCATACACTCACTTTCCTCTCGTAAAATTCATGGTATTAAATTCATTTTTCCACGTAAAAAATTAATACATGGTAAGAGCGCACACGAGCTAATATTAAACCCCGTGGCGTATCTCTTTATCTTGGAAGCATTTTCGCGCGAAAGCATATCTTTCTGACACTTTGATCTTTATTCGCATCGCTTAGCGTTAAACGTGACCGCTTGACTTTAATCCTGTGTTTACCTCAAATATATCACATCAGATGACATAAATAAAATTCATACATAGTAATTAAATTTATTGCTAAATCCGTGACGCGGAACATAGATTCTTCTTTCTTGTACGCTATTAACACGTTATATACGCTATTTGTTTCAACCTAACTATCTGTTATGTCGGCGGACAACCTGGCGGTATCTTTTCGGAGAAACATGATTTGTTGATGGGCAAGTAGAATCGTCATCGGCGACCGTTCTAGACTAACGCTAAATCTTTCGGCGTCGCGACGCAGTTCCGTGAAACGCGTGCATGGGAAATATTTCGGAATACCGAACGGGTTAGAGGGGCGACGACGGGTCGACACGACGGGTTTGTCCGGATGGTACGCCGTGTGCGTACGACACCGACCGGCAGACGAAACAAAATACTGCTAAAATTAATCCGGACCTTAGGTCATGTCTGCAAGGAGTCTAGACGACGACGATGACGACGCCGAGGACGACGCGACTCGCCGCCGAAAGTGGACCGAAGCGTGTGGGCGCGATACTTTAACGAGTTCTGGTATTTCGACACATTTCCGACTTCCTGCTACGCCCTCCCGCATGCTCCGTCATTCTGTCCCTTCTTTTCCACTATATTTACTACACCATCTGCTCCTTTCCTATATTAGGATCATCGTTTGTCTGAAAAGTTTGGCGGAAATGTAGGAATTTTCCTTCTCGTCAAAGAAATCGGAAAACTTTAGCAAACGAGTTAATAAGTTAACGAAATTTTATAATTTTGATTATCCATTATACATGGAATATCATTCTTACATTAAGAATTTATATTAAAGATTAAGATTATATATTTTTCGAGAAAAAAATAGTAGAGAAAAATTAGTAGTTTCTGAGAATGAAAATATATTTTAGTAAACGCGCGTTTTGATTGAATATTAAGAACGAGAAAAAATGAAAATTATAACACTTTGTATATCAAATATTGTTATTACATTATTTCTTTTCAGCTTTCTCTTTTATATTCCCTGATTCTTTAAATATAATGTTTCTTTATCATTAACAATTTCATTTTAATCTATCACTATCAGAACCGCAAAGTGAAATTTGTTTCCATTCTTCGCTTGTTGAAATTCAACACTTTGCCAAAAAGATTTAGAGATTAATTTCTCCTATGAATTTGTAAGTTACGTAAAAATCGCGTATATAAATTTAATTGACAGCACTTTTTATTTATTTAATTTTTTTGTCGATATCCATTAATCATACAATTTATGAAGCATTACGTACAAGTAATTTCCCTATAAAACCGTTGTAAACTGGTACACTATGAAATATCGCTGCACTATATTCAGTGCTGCTACTACAACGACAGATCTTAATTCTATTATAAATCGCCGTTGGTAGGCCACGAAAATCCTTTATCGCAGATTACAACCCTCTAACGCGCACGCCACGAATTCGATTTGCTCTGTCAGTTGATGTGAGTCAGAAACGACGAAATTTGGTTCGACGATGACCGAGTCGATCCCTGCCGGTCGAATATTTGCCATGTCGTGCCTCTATTGCCACTGTGGGGAATAGATAATACGGACATTGTTCAATGTGAACACAGCTTTCGGCCAGATGGCATGATTTTCCAATCGTCATTCCGCTTTTTCTTCATCTGCTGTTAATCGCTCACTCCCGCTTTTCATTTGCAAAATTATTACCCGATGAGGAATTGAGAATTATTCGTTGGCAAATGTCTTTTTTTTTTGTTTATTATATTGTTGCACGAATTGACTCATTACGGAAATAGAATGGTTGATTTCTGTAAAAGAGGCAGCAATACAAATGATACAATAGACATACATTATTTACCGTTCCAAGAAATCACTGTTTTATTATGCATGCAATTTTATTATTTATGATGTTGGTGTCCGAGTTCAATTAGCAAAAATAACCATTTGTCACAGTTATCACATAGATAGGTAGATCACGTAGAATGTTCATAATAATCGTAAATCAATATTGATTTAATATTTTAGCATGATACGTGAGTGGCGATTTTGGTTAGATAAGAATTTAACTTACTTTTAAGGACCTAGCTTGGAAAGGTTACGATTCAGTAACGTCACCTTTAATAGCACCATGATTGCATGATATTGCGCGACGTAAAGCAACAAAAAAGAGCGCATTGGCCGATTGGAATTTTCTAGCACGGTAAACATTACATATCGTGTCAATATGTTGCATGCGTAAATAACTACAATATTTACCGTGATACGTAAAAAAAAAGGCAATTCGTCAATAATGCATATCGCAGTTACAGTGAGAGAGATCGCACCTGCGAGAGATTGTTTTTCCAGAAATCGCAGTCGGAGAGAGGAAAAGGAATTTATTTCAGATTATGAAATTGACGATTGATTGAAGAATCAAATCAATTGAAGAAGATGTGAAGAGAAAAGATGAGAAGTGCGTGCGAAGAATAAATAATTATTCGTCGACGATATTACGAAATGGCAGTATCCGTAATTGCCTCCATCGAGAGAGTCCCTAAAGAAATCGTAAAGCCTGCTGAGGCACGCGCCCTATGACCATCTGCCGGTCTCTTCCTTCCTTTCGTCGTTACCCGTCTTACCTACTAGCCGCGTACTTTTTCTGTACTTTTGCTTCCATTCGGAGGTGTAACCATCGTACGTTAATAACTCCTTAGAACTAAAAGATGTGAGACGAGCAGCGTTGTTCAATACGATATACCTTTCGACATCTGCCACGGAAAATGGTCATTAAGACCCCCTTTACCTTGCCTCATTAACGGTGTCGCTATAACGTAGAAAACGCAAGCCGGTAAACTTTTAATAACGATGCGCACTCGACCACGCCGGTTATTGCTCACTCATTCGTTTGTCGGTCGAGCCGCATCTCGTCGTGAAAATTTTGCGTTTATACACGCGAATATGCATAAATACTGAATAATATGCTTATTCAGACTACTCATTCCCAAAAGTTTATGTCTAAAAAAGAATATTTATTTTTCCTAGAAAAACAAAATTGCTGCACACGCATAAATATGCTTATATGTGTTTGCATAAAATTAAATAGAGTCTTACAAAGTTACAAATTTATTTTAAAAAACGATTTTTCTTTGTGAGCCGAGTTTTAAACTTTTGTTAAGTTGAAGTCGGACAAAATTTTATTCGTAATTTGAAGATAAATATCAGTTTAAATTCTAGTCTAATGATGTTGTCAGTCAGTTGATCGGATAAGGGTTATGCAGTGTTGTAAAATGTCCTGGGGAGTGTCTTGAAAAAAATGTGCGTGACTACTTTCTCGATGCGATGTGTCGACCAAGGAGGGATTAAGGGATCGTCGGATCGACGAGACTAACGAAGAGGAAGCTGCGGCGAGGGTAGCGCCAACGGAAACAGCTACGAAAACAGTCGCGTCACCGCTAGCAGCCGGCTTTTAGGTCTTTGCTCTCTCGTGCAACTTCTCGCTTTGTGTCTGTCCCGTTCGTCTCCACTGTTGGCAGGGCCGGGTGTTTTTCCAAATGTCAATTAAAACATTCGATCTTCATAACAAGAGAATTACCTATATCAATGCTATCATGAATGAACGAAAAAACAAATTTATCAAGACGCGAATATCATCTTTGCATGAGTAAAAAAAGGAACTTTTCCTGTTTGTCATATCATCCTGTTTTGAATGCATTAAGTATTGTGACGATTACTTTGATATTTGATAGACTTGTACTTCGAACAAGAATCTTTCTAAATTTTTTTAAAAATAAATACATATTTTTTAAATTTTCTTTAATATTATAATAAGTAAATAATATAATTTCCATAAGTAAAAGGAAAACTTGTCGTCAATACTTTGAATTGATTCCATCGTAGATTCCATGTGACTATTTAATTTGGTATATTGGAAATTAATTTAGGCTTATATGAGTGCTATGTTTTCAGTTATATAAATAAATTTTCATAAATAAAATATTGATATTACTTGTATCGTCTGAATAATAATTGGAAAATTTGAAAATATCTAAAAGGATAATAGCCTCGTTTGTTTCTGATTTTGATAGTCTCCCCCCTGTTTCCGAAATGAGAGCTTAGGGTGCTCTACGCTCCGGTTACGGCAATGGCTGCCTGTCTCTCTCCACATCCTCCGCACCACCGGCATCGCCGGGAGTAATCCGTGTGCATTTACGACCCTTGCTGCGCGTACGGTCGTAACAACGTGCATGCGTGTCGGTGAGGGGCAGGTGTGTACACTCGGGTAGAAACGAGACTTATTCGTGGGGAGAGAGAAGAGCGACGAGAGAAGAGAGAGGGAGAAAGAGAGAGATAGAGCATAGAGGGAGAGGAGAAGTAGCGCGTGCCGCCGTCGACCATCCGGAGGCCAGGTGTAGCCTTTATCCATTTTACTCGCGTTTGTTACCCTCGGACCTCTACGATTCCGATGCACCCTCTGGATCTGCTTCTGGGGTGCCCTTCGGCCGATGCGAGTGTGCGGGGAAAGCGAGAGAGAGAGAGAGAGAGAGAGAGAGGGAGGAAAAGAGAGCGACGCAGCGATCGACGACCAGCGTTCCTTCAGAACACTGTGGCTTCGAGATGCGAATTTACACATTGCGCCCCTCGCAAACACGCGCGCGAACGATGCCCCCGAACGTGCCATCATGCGTTTTTGCTTCTCCCATTTAAATCGTTATGTTTAATTCGTGGTCTATGCAGATTTGTCGTCTGTGTTCCTCTAGATATACTCTAAATGTATTTGATTGGTTGCGATTACGATTTTGCAGAGATAAATTCAAGCGACGCGTTTATATTGAATGGAACAGAAAAATTTATTACTGTTTTAAAAATAGAATATGTTTATAACATGAAAAATTAAAATAGATGCATATCATAAATCACAAAACATAACTATTTTAAACATTTGATAGAAAATAAATATAAATAAAATATAAAACAAGCGATAAGAAATAGGAGTTTTAATTAATGCTGCAATATATATGAATTAGAATTTTTTTTAAATGGTCGATATGTAATGCTGTGTACGATGACGAAACTATAATGGTAAAGAACTCGTGGAGCGCGATTTCATCGGAAGATCATAGGAAATAGATGCCATTTAGAATTTCAAAAATTCACTCCAGCTGTCGTGTCTGGCGCGATCAACGAGTCTAATTCTAGAGCAACGTGAGAGGGATAATCATACTCCCTTTCGTCGTCCTTGTCGTCGTTTCCCCTGTTCATCCCCTTGGAGCGGCACACGCCCACGCGGAAATGACGCCCGCCCCACAGTAATCTACGTGACCCCCAATAACGATCTCTTCGAAGAGCGTTCTTGCAACGATGTTGCCGATTTTCCTCTGATTTCAGCGTACTATTTATCAGATGCAAACTTTGATTCGAGAATTTAGATAAGAACATCCATAAAAAGGAGAAAAGAAGCAGTTTTTAGAGTCGTCAATATATTCATTTATTTGTTCGTTATTCACATTTCTGTGCAATAAATTATAAATATTGTACAATAAAAAAATATTTACTATTGTATTGAGATTTTTAAAGTTGGCGTCCGAAATGCCAACTTCACAGACTTGTATTGAAGAAAATCACGAAATAGCTCACAAAATAAATATCGCAATAAATGACCAACGTTAACGATTCTACAGTTATCACTATAAAGATATAAGATATAATATGATGAAAGATAACAAGTCGTGTAAAATGAATGATTCTATTAAAGGAAAGTATGATTCCGCGTTTCTTCGCGTTAAGCCGACATGGACGAATTCACGGTATTTTTCTTTTCAACTCCATCGCGATACTAGGATCAACATCTTTCATCGGTTATCTCGTCGCAAACTTTCGTGGATTGTGACAACGTTAAAGAACTTTCACCCCAAAAAGAACGACGACAAGGACAACGACGACGAAAGCCTTTTGATGTGCGTTAAACACGATGGCAACTGTAAGTGTTTCTCCACGATTCGTTCTCCGCTAGTTCCTTCTACTTTTCTCTCTCGGTCACGATGACGGAACTCCCGGACTATTTCATTCTCTGGGAGAATCGAGAATGAAATAGCCCGATCGAACCTTTTATCAACGGTTATCCTGAGAAACGATGGCTACGAGTACCATTGGAGTGCCGTTTTCGGAAATAAAAGAAGTTTAGGAGATCAGGACGGAAAAAACTTTGGATTATTTTGAGTATCACTTAGAGCTTTCAAAGCATAGCACAAAGAGGAAGCGTCAAGTGTTAATAGGGAAATTCGCACGATTTTTATTTTTATTCAAAAGATAAATTGCTAAACAAAAATTTATATAGTGAGTTTGTATGTACATACACACATAGATATCAGAAATAATATTCAAAATTTATTATATGAGATTTAATCGAAAGACGAATATTTTAATTTGTGAATATTATAAATTTATTTGAGGGAATTAATTTCTTTTCCTCTTTTTGCTGCCAATGTGATTGAAAACAACATAATTTTTATTTTTGATAGATTTTATTTGATATTTTCTTGAAATATTCGATAAGATTTTTCGTATAATGCGAGACGATTCGTTGATCCATTAAGCGACGGGGTTCAATGCCACGGCCGGTTCTTCGAAAAAGAACAGAGGCGAGGCAATTGGTTATCATGTTACGACGCTAGGCTCGCGTTAAACCCGGTAACTGAATCTATCTCTGCCCAATCGCTGTCAAATGCTCGACAACGATCGAATTTGTCCAGCCAGGCATACAGCTTCTGATGCTCTCTTTCTTTCTCTCTTTTATTTTTCTCTTTCTTCTCGCTTCATCAGTCCGCTACCAAAATATATCAGTAGAACGGATTTTCAATGCGATTGCGTCCACTTTTAGCGAATTTTAGAAACGCATAAAAAATGTTTCAGGAATAATCTTTATAGCTTGATTTTTTTCTAAAATATCTGATTAATCCGGTTTATTTCAGATTATATTTTCCTCTTTCTCTTTTTTTCTTATCGAGGTATGCAATAAAAAATATATTTTTAGGAGAAATTTATATTTTATTTTAAAAGAGAATTTGGCGTCCGTCTTTAAGACCGTTGATCGCATCACTGCAGAGTTATAGTGGTATGAGTCAGTCTGTTGCACCCGGAGGAAGACAATCGCGCGGCAGGTTCTTAATTGCCATTGGCACGGGGAGACTGCGGTAGAAAGGGAGTGAGAAATAGAAAGAGAGGCCAATCGCCGCCACCGTCATGCACGTTCGCGTTTCTGCACGCGCTGCGAAAGAAGAGTCCAGGTGCGAAGTGCGTCCCACCCTCTCCCCCTCGAAGAGTCTAACCACCTTTCGACCGGCACCTCGTACGTCGCGATCGGTAGCGGGGTTTTTGGGGGAGAGACTTCAGAAGGAGCTCGGACGCGGCGAAGGGGACGCGGCTCGTTTTAAGGACGCAGTGGGCCCCTCCGGTGCCGCGCCGCGTGCCCCGTAGGTCGAGAAACGCGACGCGGCGAGACGCGTCGAAGAACGGTGGAAGAAGGGGGCTCTCGGCAGGGCGGTTTGTGCTGCGGCTGTGCCGCGCGCGATGTGGCAGCTGCAACTGCTCGCGAGATATGGCTTAGATCGTCGTGGCACGAGCCTTCACGGCATGTGTTTCCTTCGGTTTCCTTCTCGCTCCCTCTCTCGTTTCTCTTCCTCTTGTATTCTCCTCCATCCCCTCCCACGTCTCCGTCCATCTCTTTCATCTTTCTCTCTCTTTTTTTTTCTTTTACCACTGTTTATGTATGTGTATATATGTTTATGTCACAAATTTTTGTCGAATACTGACTCATTTTAGAATAAATGAATAAGGCAAAGTAGAATGTAATTTATTGTCGTAAGTTTTTGCTTGCTCTTCATAAAAGAAAAATATATTATAAAGGCTGAGGAATTATTAAAATGCTGAAGCAATATTTTTAATGAGTATCAATAGAATTTTCTGTTTCAATCGGTATAATTTGATCAAATCACAGCTAGTAAATGAACTGGAGTTAGTAATCGTGTCTTTCCATACGCTCATCTATTCAGATATATTTTATTATCTCTTTATGAGATAATATATAACTAACCCAAATTGTGCATTCAGAACGATAATAAGTCAATGAGATTTGGAAAGGAAGATAAAGACTTAATTGCGAAAATTATACGATTAAATCGTCCCGTTAAATTAATTCTATCTTTTTATCGTATCCATAGCTTTTTCTTTTAATGCTTTCGTCATTATCCAATTTCATCGTATTCTACTAATAAAGCAGAATTCATATCAGACGCTGATGATTGTATGTTACATATTTCATTATAAAATCATCCTTAAATATAGTGATTACAGAAAACTAGCTCTCTGTACATACGAAAGATACCACTTTTTTTTACGTATAGCCGGATCGGTGGACATGTATGTATCCAAGTCTATTCGAAAACATCTTGTACACCATCATATGTTTATTGATCACGCAATTTCGTGCATAGTTAATGATCTCTATCAATAATAATGAGGTTACGCACATTTGAGAGCTGGCATTCTATTTCATGCATTGCAATTGTAAAACTTGAATATATTTTACAGTTTATATCAATTGAATTAATCTGTTAATACGTCCAAATTCAGTCAATAAAATCTATGTCGCAATCGATATATAAGAAACTACGAAAAATGAGAATTATCGAATGAACATCTATCTATAATAAAATTTCTCATATGTAACATATAAAACAATTTTGTGAATAATTGCAATTGGTTTTCTCACTTGGCTTACTTCGTATTGCAAGAGTAACTAATGAGACATGAAAATTATTTACTAATTTTTTGCTATTTTTGCTTTTAAAAATAATTTTTTTGCTTCACTTTTTAAAAAGTTACTTAATATTGGGTTATTGAGCCTCTCGTAACTTTTTAAAAATTAAAGCCAAAAAATTAGTTTTAGAAGCAAAAATAGCCAAAAATTAGCAAATAATTTTCATGTCTTATTGGTTACGTTCTGATAATTTGGCTCAGATAGCTCAAATCCCTAACTTTTAAAAAATTAAAGCAAAAAAATTAACGAAAGATAACAAAAATAATAATCATGCATTAAATCAACCAGACTTCATATTTTTAGTTGAAGTTTAGAATTTTAATTGAAAGTTTAAATAGCACAAAATATTTAATGTCGAATTATGACAACTTAAATACTATAAAGGCTCGGCACGTGAAATTTTTTTATACTATATCCACATCTAGACTGAAATATTTTATTCAATTCTATTTCATGAGTTAAAGAGTTGATCCCTCTCTTTATGGACATCACAAATCGGGAAATGAATGTATTTCTCCGGCGCGTCCTCGAGTTCCGCACGAGCGTGTCATGATGAGGAAAAAAAAATAAAATAAAATCGGGCCAAGTTACCTTTCTCTCCCGCTCCCTGCCCTCTTCCCTACACCTCGCGGTAGCATCTGCCGCGATGAAGTGATTTCTTAGTGCGGTGCACCTTTTTCCTCCCTCTTTCTTCTCCCTTTTCCGCATAGCAGCGCGTGTATCGCTCCGGGGTACTGGCCCGATGGGCCCTATGGGTGGAACCGAGAAATTTAGATTAGGTGCAGGTAGCCAGGTTGCGTGTACGCTGCCAGTACATCTACTTTCTTACCTTTTCCATCTTGTTGCGCGGCTCTTTAGCCGTCCTATCCTTATCCATGGACGTTCTCGATTTTTCATCATCGCGCTCTCTTTCCCTCTCTGTCTATCTATCTATCTACCTATCGCTGTCTATCTCTTTCTCTCTCACTTTTTTGGCGGAGAAATTGAAGAAGCAACTGCTCGCGCGGAGCAGCTTCCTTCACGCGCGTACAAACGGCATTGACAGGAACCCAGGTTACCGTCGTATCGCAGCTGACACACACGTGCCA
>VBVR01001112.1:0-34454 GCA_011638315.1 Tetramorium parvispinum | reverse complement strand
GTAATCGGCATTGTTGTTTTTGAACTTCTTAGAAATTAATTTCTCATCGTCCGCTCTGACAAGATTTGTGAAAGACTATAATGATAGGAGAAACCTAATTACCCTAAGAAAGTTAGTGGCCCAAGAAAGAAGTAACGAAATGAAAGAGAACGAATGTATCCGAATATATATATACATATATATATATATACATATATATATAAATTAATAAATATGCAGGAATATGTATGCAGGTCTTTTGGTTTTTTATATTAGGCATCGGGGGCCTGTACCTCTGCCTAAGGGGGTCGGCGAGTAAGGAGTTGCGTGGTGGAGGGTCCAGTAGTGAATGGTCGCTGGGGGGTACACCACTTGAGGAACGGTGACTTGCGCTGATGCTCGCAGACTTGGTGTGACCCCGCGTTGGTCTAGTGCCCTCGCCCAGGCTGTGCACAAAACTAATCAGCAAATTGCCGAATTTTATGTACCGCGATTTAATCCTATTTTTTTTATACAATAAAGGAGCAGAAAACTTTTTGAGATTATATAGAAGCAAAACGGGGCGAGACTTAAGATTTATGAAATTTTAGATATCGAAAATATTTCATTACATATTTATGCGTGATATACTAGGTTTAATTCTTGGATTAAGATAACTACTATATTAAAAATTTTCTTGTTTCAACCAATGACTTGATTTTTATTTGTAATTTAATTTTGTTTTATTGTTTAAAAAAGGAAAAAAATCATACTTAATAGATTTTCATATACACCTAAACATGTTTTATATATCCATAAAAAATTCTAAAAAGAATCTGCGCACATATACATAAATACGTGTATGTGTAACATATATACATTTATATATAAAATCATATATATCTTTATAGAAATATATATTTTTTTTAACAAAAATTCGTTGACATGGAATATAAAAGGGAATCATAAGGATGGAAAAAGGAGAATGAAAATACTAACTGCTGCAGCTAATGTAACTTCGCGAAATATTCGTACGATAAGAGAACAGAATATGATGCTACAACGTAACGATGAAAAATGATATGATAATGTTAATGTGTATATGTTTATGTCTCTAAACACCTTCTTGACTAGATATATGTATATTTGAAGAGAAATATATGTGGATGCCACTGTAGTCTGATATCATTTCAGCAAGCGTCTGTACATGTATAAACGTTACATCGGACTGTCTGTTCGATACATCTGTCAAGCCATAAAGAAAGTGATATCGCAATGAACGATTGGCAGGCAGCAGCCAACATGCTAGAGCAATGCAACAAACAAATGAATTCCCCGCGGCTTTTAATGACAGACTTTTGTTATTATTCATTCGATTATCAAGTCGTTTCTTAAGTAATAGTTTAGTGTACTTTACACACATAGTCAGTCGTCTACAAGTTAGTGAAAGTAAGTGTTAAGTCGATAGAAAACGTCACACGAGATGCACTAATATATTCTTATTTTATATATATATATCGTTATATAATTATGATGAGATACTGGACCACAATTTAATTTACGAATACAAATTGATAATAGCAAGTTCAAGTAATGTGTAAGGAACAAAAACTAAATACATGTCCAATATCTCATAAATATGTATCGAGAAGTAAGAATATGTAGAATAGTAGAAAAAGTATAATAAAGAATCTCGTAATACTATGTTTATTTTTAAATTATATTTGTACTCTGTTTTCGTGTAAAAATCGCATGTTTCGGATAAAAATAATTGGATATCACTATACCTGGATACTTCGTTGGTTCTTTCAGTAGATGATGATGATGTTTTCGGTTGATCATAGGAGGAGATGGTGCTACGTCGACCAACAGAACCAGGAGCAGGTGAGGTAAGAGGCCGACCACCACCTACTCCTGCGTTCATTGTGTTGCTCTTGCCTACCCTTGCTTTACTACCAGGACTTGTACCCACGCCTAGAATGAACATTGTCACTGCAAGCCTCATTAGATATGGTTCAACACAAAACAAAAGCAACATACTTTAAATTATAACAAATGGAAACATATTAAAAAGACTATGAGCTACCATGTGAAATGTCCACCTGCTTCCACATTAAGAAACAAACTTAGAAGAAAGTAATCGACTGTCTCTTTCTCGTACAAGTTAACACATTGTAAAGATCATGATAAATGATCAGATTTTAGGGATATGTGTAGTATGATATGCAGTAAAATTACGACAAAATGATTGTGCGTTTAAACTTACAAACATACAAGAAACAGGTATGACAATTTGACATTAAAATATGTATATGATTAGAATCTTCGATAATCATGTGATTGTAATGATAAATATGATAAAATTTTATGATTTATGAACGAAATAATATAAATAACACAAATAACAGATAAATTACAAATTAATTATAAATCTTCGATAGATTAATTACTAAACCGTTGCAACCTTATCCAAAGCAACCTCCTCCAAAGACTTTGTTCAAGCATCACGAAGAAAATATAGCATGACGAATAATCGAATATCTTTTTATAAGGGATTTCTATCGTAAAGTTTAAGGACAAAGTGTAACAACTCACTAGTATCTAATTGTCCAGGTGGTTGACTATTTTTAGGTGCGGAGGGCCGGCTTGCAGAAACACGAGCACTATTTTCCTTGATCGTAGCTGCGTCCACCGTATTTTGTCGTTTAAAATTACTACCTCCACTTCCAGTTACAGTTGTGCCAGTTACTGCAGTCGTGTGATTATGATTCGTTGCGTTACCTGGACTGGGTGCACCTCCTAATGTAAGGAAAAAAATTATATAATAAAATTCTCCATTTCAAATACAGTTTTTTATACTAATATTTATCTATACTAATAAATTTACATTAATATATATAATATATAACAAACGATTTATATATATATATATACACATATATATATATATATAGCAACAATCTCAAGATTTCAACATTTATTACACCACTTTTATTACAAACTTTTAGACGATGGACGAGATATTGACTTATAGCAATTATCTTCTTCCAACACAAATAAACGATACAAAAATTATTGCATAATATTCACAATTTCCAATCACAAAGAATACAGATATCTTGTCTTACCCAAGTTTGATAAATATCCTTATCCATGCTTGTTACTTGACAGTAAAATTTAAACTACCATACTGCATTAAGAGTTATGGTTGAAACAAATGAATATAACACTTACGAAGAGTTTCACCACCAGACGAGGCCCGTCTACTGGGTTTTGGATTACTAGCAGAAATACTTCTGTGAACACCTCTGTGAGATGGACTCTGTACTGCTCCACCTGTTCCTCCACTGCTTCCTCCTCCACCACTTGAACTGACTTGAGGTGGAATGTTACGCAGCGATAATGAACTACCTGATCGTGATCCATCACTTTCAGGCTATAATAAATAGAAATTCGGGAATAATGTAAAGGAAGAACGATTTCGATGTTTTTTATATACTGTATATTAATTTTGATGTATCGTATACTTACATCTGTCGTTTTTCTGCCTAAGAGCAAGTAAGTGGCGAATACGTCGTCATATCTCGCTTGTCCTAAAGACTCTTCTATTTCGCTTCGAGTATATCCCAAACTGGCTAAGGCCTCTGAAATGAAAATGTGTGGCGGCATAGTCACATCCATTAGAATTAAAATAATTTTCCATTAATATTCATAATTCAAAATTAAAAGGATGCAAAAAATTAAGACACAAAGTTCACTACTTATACTGTTATAACAGACTATCCAACATTTAGAAACTAGAACATTCAATTCTTAAAGATTGGACTTATCGTCTTTATAATGTATATGCGTGGTTTAATCCTCTTAAAAATATACACTTAAAGAATAAAATGTGGGTTTAGTTCAATTTTAAAATATTTTTATTTTTGATTAAGATATATTTCCATGCAGTAAATTTTCTTTTTTCAAAAAGCACAAAGATCACAAACACATACATAAAGGTAAATATATCAGACTAAATAGAGAATCAAAAAGCTGAGATTTTCAGATTGTGCATAAAAAAATGTGCACTTACAAATTTCTTACTTGATACCATTTAGGAAAAAAGTATTTCAAATTGTGCATGTTCTAAAGACTATTCAACTTTCTTAGTAAAAAACCGTGATATAATACATATTATTAAATAATATTGAATAAGACTGTCTGATATATTTTGAGAATATATTAATAGTGATTATATTGCACAATTTTCCATCTACAAGAAACACCCATGTGAACATTCTCCTTAGAGAAACTATATAAAAAATCCAACATATTAAAATAATTATCAAATTATAATATAGCTTGAGGACATATGTATACGTGTGTCGAAGAAAACAGAAAAAAGTTGATCTTAATCATTAATCTCACATAGTGTAGAATATTCACAATGGATGTAACATTAAACATAAAAACGGTAAGTAGTAAGTGTTATGTACATACTGGTAGACTCACCTATCCTCTTGTGATCTCTATAATCAGGTTCAGGTTCTAAGTACGGTTTTAATTCGTCATCTTCGTATCCCAAATTCATCCACTTATCCTTCATTATGTTCTACAGTAATAAAAATTGTTAAATTATTTCTTTCGAACACAACTTACGAATGATTAAAAAATACTCGCGCTTGTAAACGCACTGATAAGACAAAAATAAACATCTTAACTAGTAAGATGATAAAAAAAAGTTCAAGAATAAAATACAATTCAAACCTGATCCCCGCGTACCTCTAGTGAAGCTCTCTTCGTTGGATTGAGCACCAAGAATTTCTTGAGAAGATTTTCACAGTCGGTGGACATATAAAACGGAATTCTATATTTCCCTCTTAATACTCTTTCCCTCAATTCCCTCAAGGTCGAACCATCGAAAGGCAGTGAGCCGGATACCAATGTGTATAGGATTACACCTAACGACCATACATCGACTTCCGGGCCATCGTATTTTTTTCCTGTAAACAAAAAATTGCACAAGTAAATTTGAAGCTTACACACATTGCAAACTCGCACGAAGGAATTTCGAGGGAATACCTTGAAAAAGTTCCGGCGCGGCATACGGCGGCGAGCCACAAAATGTGTCTAACTTGTTACCGGGTGTGAATTCATTGCTAAAACCGAAATCGGCGATCTTGATATTCATTTCACTATCGAGCAATAGATTTTCGGCTTTTAAGTCTCTATGAATGATTTTCTTTTGATGGCAGTATTGCACAGCAGAAACGATCTGCCTAAACTTCGCTCTCGCCTCCTTCTCCTTCATCCGCCCGTGCAGAACCAGATAGTCGAAGACTTCACCACCACTGGCATACTCCATTACCAGGTACAGTGTCTTTTCAGTCTCGATCACTTGGAACAATTTTACTATATTTGGATGATCAAGCATCTTCATTATCCTGACTTCTCGGAACAACTGTAATTGACCAGATGTATCAGCATGAATCACGTACTTACATTTATGAGTTGTATGTGTAATTTTAAGTTTTTTTTTTCTGTCAAATTATGATAATGCTACATGACTCAAGTGATGACAGGTCTTCTTATGAAAAGTATTAGCACGCAAAATAAGAATCACTACATAATTAAAAGTAATGACTAATGGTACCTAGCATTATATACATTAAAATGAGTTCTAATTTAGAGTTTTAACAATTCTCACTTTTATATCTTTAATTCTGTTGATTAAGCTTTTTTTTTTAAAAAAATAATAAGAAAATATAATGAATTTGGCGTTACCTTTTGAAGACTACCAGGATTCAATTGAGTTTTATCGATGATCTTGATAGCTACTTCCTTCCCCGTGGGCACATGCTTAGCAAGCTTCACCTTAGCAAAGTTGCCTTTGCCAATGGTCTTCAGTAATTTGTACTTGCCGATATGAGGTTCTTCGGAGGTTCGACTCCTCGAAGAGAGCCGACCTCCACTACTCGACACCCCTACGCCATCCCCCGTCTGTAACACAAAAATTATGATAGATGAGTAAACAAAAGTTAAATGAATTATAAATAATATTGTCAAATCACTGTATACAAAACACTCATTTCTGAGTAAAAATACAAAAAATAAAACTTTTTCCGTTAAGTTCGAAAATGTCATTTTTATTTTGTAAGGTAAATTACAAATAAAGCACTTTCGATTTATTTATTTCTAATGAGAGCAAACATACGATTTAATTCTTAATAAAGTAAAGCTAATTTCGAGAAGAATGAGGCAGAAACGTACAATTAAACTAAAAGTTTAGCGGCTAACGTAATATAATCCGTAATCTAAATTCGATAACTTGGAAATTATTGCAAACGCTACATGTACCGCGAGTGTGCTAATTTATTTCGAGAACCGAGAGAACGCTGTGCAAAGTTGCGTCGTAAATAGTCAACTATTTCAGAAACTTAGGTCGCATCTCCGAGCGCGGCGTTTAAAGCGGCTACGGAGCTGGGACAGGAGAAATACGGGGCAAATGCTCGTTAAGAGCTCGGCATGCATTCCTCGAGAATGCCACATCGCGAGGAATCGCGGATCTCCTCCCTCTTCCGCGCAATATCGCATTTATTTACGCATACGCACATGCCTGCGCGGTCGCACTTGACACTTCCAGGCACGGCGGCAGCAGCGACCATTGTCAATGGAATTAATTAAAGCTCGTTAAAGTGTACCAGATACAGATTGTTCCGTATGGAACACGCTGGACTCTCTCGTATTAATCGCAAGGACAACCGCTGCGCCACGTCGACGTTGCACGTGCGATTTTTTTTTTACTTTTTATCGGCATACATCTCTAACAAAGGAAAAAAGAGAAAAGAAAAAGAGAAAAACGGTAGAATCGACATGACAAGTATTTATGAAGAAGTCGGGATATTTAAATGCACTATGCTCGCGCGACCAATCAGATACACGTCTTTGAATTATAAAAGAAGCGTCAGGAATTTAAACAGAAATTTAAAAGCTTCAAACTACCTATTATGATAAAAATATATAATATGATAAAAAATATATTATGTAAAAAGCAGACGAGATGAAGTGTAATAAAGTAGTTAGGATTAGCAATTTGACAATTAATTTTGTAGGATTTACCCGCAGGAGGCCACGCGTGACCATCTTGCGCGGGTTGGCGGTGGCCGCAGCCTTAGCAGTGGTAGCCGCCAGTTTGACTGCTTGCGAGGACGATCGATGGGCGACGGATCGACGACGGATCCGACGGTAGACCGCTTCCTCGTGCTCGCATGCGCGCGATTTAAATGGTTTACAGACTGTTTGATTCGTCTGTCCGCTGATATCGCAAGAACGCGCAGAAAAACTTCAACATCTCGTCCTTTCCTCTGATCACTATCTTCGTAAACTTCGTTTCACGTGTCACGATTGACGACTTTTGTTTCCCCGAGCCTTTGTTTTATCAACACTCGAATTAATCGAATTAATCTAATTTGGGATTCTCCTTCGATAATGAAGAACTCTAGTGATTTTCCGCGATTGAGTATCGTAGTTCCCGTGGTCGATCGTTTTGGAAGGTCGAGCGATGAGTCAATTCACGAAGCGTATCGCCACGCTGGCTCATTTTATCAGGATGTACACAGTGTTACATAAAAAACCACCACTGTATTTTAATGAGATAAATCGATTGTTATATCAGCTCCTATCATCCGTTGCCAGGCGAGTACTTCGATCGTCGCCTGCAGAAATAAATGAGGATAATCCGTTAATTTTAGTACCGCGACTTAAAGGGACACTTCTCTTTGAGTTCCGTCGTTTAAATTATATTTCTTGATTGATAAATCTCACTTTGTTTTTATAAAATACACGATATAATTCTGCGAACATCACTGCCCCGATACATTTCATTAGGCACTCTTTGTACTGGTATTGACGATTGAACTTCAAATCGATTTCTCTAAGATATTTGTACCTCCCTAGAGTAGCTTGCATTTCTCGGATTAGTTGTTTTCAGAAAGCTCGCCATTCCTGCAGCATGTAACTTTGCGACGAAGTGGAGCAGCTTCTGGGAAACAACTTTGTTTCAATGAAACTTAGATACACAATAGATACACAGATCGCTTCTGATATTTAGCAATCAATTTTAAATTCATCGCAATCGAATCCAAGGATACTTCAACGAAGGTGCGTCACATTATTCTTTCAGACGTCACTGACCAAACTAATCGCTCTCCTCAACTTTCGGTCAACGATAACCAGGACGTTAGTCATCTACTTCATCTCCTCTCGACCTTAGCACAGCTCACATTTAACACATCGATCCATCACCGATGATAGTTTGCTGATAGTTTGCAATTAATCAAAACACAATCACAAATTAGTTATGACACACGTTATCAAAAGACATTCGCCGGAGACTCCATCACGGGAGACTGTGGAATCCGATGAGAACTTCATCCTTAGATCGTCTTACGATGAATAATTCTTCACGATATCCGTCAAACTTCTTTCAAGGACAGAGGCGATGTCACTGTTCGCGAATCTTTTCCGTTTGTCACAATTGTCAAACATCACCTCATCATGTTTCATGTGAAAGAGAGAGAGAGAGAGAAAGAGAGAGAAAGAGAAAGAAAGAAAATAACGACAAACGCGAGGTGGTTGCTTTGGTCGTCGTCGACGTCGACGACGACGACCGTACGCGACTGCCTTCCTCCCTTTTCCACCCTCGAAACGAGCCACCCTCGGAGAAGAGACCACACAACCGAGGGATGCGAAAGCAGAATCAATACACGGCGCCGCCACCCCCTGGTGGAAACGTGCGAGCGAACCACCCTTGAATGCCTAGCCTCAACGCCGTTCGCCCACCCCCTCTTCAACAGACGGGCGCATGCGTCGCGGAAAGTGGGAACCACCGACACATGTTTGTTCCGTGTTCTACCCTTTTAGCCGAGGATACCACTCACAGTCGAGAAAACAGAGGGTTTCAGGCTGGTCAGCTGATCGAACCGCGAATGTCGCAGAGCGCAGGCATTGACGCGCCCCAAAGGAAGACGAGAGAAACACGAGCTGTAAAGACAGTCCTTTCCTTACGATTATCAAAATTGCGAAAGAGATGATTATTTGTAATATCAGTACTTTTGGAATAAAGAAGGAAGGTGAAATCAGTATGATATGGTTTTAAAGAAGAAAAATACCGAAAGATGTTGAAAATGCTCTAATTCTAAGATATCGATACATCCTGATGATGACGTACACATCTGTGGGACGCTCAGTGTGGGATGCTACATCTTCACCTTTATCATCCTCCTACCTAACGAGTTTTCGCTTCGTCAGCTGCTCGAATCAACTACTATGAACACCAAGAAGATTATCGCAGCATAGTTCAACGCTATATATGAGACTGATAAATATACCGAACATCATTAAATGATAGCCTACGTCACTGACTTTTGTTTAATTTTAAATAATTATAAAAAACCAATTAATAAGTATTTCCAGAGTTTATTCACCATTTCACCGCATTTATACATAGCAAACAAAGATGAGAAAAAAAACGGACTTAAAAGTCCTTATTTATTTGCGTCGTTCTGAATCAAAATAAACTTGAGCATGACTGTATACGATAAGAATAAATCAAATTGGAACATCAATCTCAATATCGCGGGGATTATGGGGGGAAAAAAAATCGCTCAAACAACAAACTTACAATGTTTTCTTTTTGTGCCTATGAGAGCGATTTCTTTTCTCGTTAGATTCTTGTGCTTGAAAGTATGAAGAAGATAAAGTCGAAGTTTCTGAAAGAGACAACAGCGAGAGAGAGCACCAGCTTCCGTCAGCTGATCAATCGACCGAGAAAGTAACGATGAGAAAAGAGTCGCGAACATCCACTCCACGCAAAAGGTAGATAAGAATAGATCCAAGTTGACGCGAATTCTTCACGGAAAATAGAATGGCATACATGTAAACTAGCAGATAAATTGTAAAGCTCCGTTTAGATGTCCTGTTAAACAAAAGAGCCAGCAAAAAGTCTTCTCCAACTAATCCAGCTACGTTCTCTTTAATGCAGTTCAAATAAAAACAATAAAAAAATACATTTAAATATCTAAATTAATAAGGCATTAATTATAATACATCTCTTTAATAATTTTAAAATTGCCAGTAGTCGACGTGCGCTTCGCGAAATTTCTTGTTATTGTTTAATAAAACATAATATAATAATATAAAGCATAATAGTTGTAAAGTTTTAAGATTAAAAATTTTTTTATTCTTTAATATTTCGTTCTGATAATTTGGCTCAGATAGTTTAATATTCCTACCTATATATTAAGCTATCTGAGTCAAATTATCACAACTTAACGAATAAGATATGAAAATTATTTAATTTTTTGCTTCTAAAACTAATTTTTTTGCTTTAGTTTTTAAAAAGTTACGAGAGGCTCGATAACTTAATATTAAGTAACTTTCTAAAAAATGAAGCAAAAAAATTATTTTTAAAAGCAACAAAATAGCAAATAATTCTTATGTTTTATTGATTACATTCTGTTATAGTTTCACACGATTATCTGTTTTAAATCGAAAATAATCGACGATTTCAACAAAACTACAATGTTTATACAAACGAAAACTGCTGATGCCGGATTTCTGTGAAGATTATGATTTATATCTCCATAAAACGGCGAGGAAAATGGAAATAGTGAAATACATGACATAAAACAAAACCAACACTTCCGCTTTCGTGGGGTGTATCTGAAATTTGTTTTATGGTGCGACATAAAGGTTGATATCGATGTAAAGTCCCGCTCTAGATATATCATTGACTTATCGGATCCATGACGTGTGATATCAAAAGCTGTGACATCCGCCGTTTTATATCGACATATAAAAGAATTCTATTGGAAAAATTATCTTTTTTATGATATTTTGATATTTTCTATCAAGTGCCACAGACACACTTGTGTTTGAATTTTGCTCCAGTCATTAGATTAATATAAATAATCAAAAATGTTTTTCTAGACTTATTTATGTTCATTTAAATATAAATAATATATTTTACTCTCTCGAGTAAGTTTTTACATTTTGCACCTCTAAACAATTTATTTCCGTCAATAAATAATTTTAAAAAGAAAGAAAATCTCGCTGTAATTTCCGACACATTTCAAAGGCATTCTGCATGCGAAATTAATTAGCTTCGACAGGTTGTATGATTGTCATAAAATGACATTCGAATGGCGCTTCGACAAAGCGGGGAAATCATCCAGATTATTTCAGGTCGAACGGATGAGCCGCAGACGAGTCATACGCGTGACGTAAGTGTGGAAGTGCATTTGCGCTGCCACTCGTTTGCGCTCGGTTCGTTAGCGAGGGTGTTACATCGTCGATATACATATACGGGCGATCGTGAAGTCCGCGCATGATCGCGCTACGGACTGCGCACCGTTTTTACGATTACTTTGATTTTATCTACTTTTTTGACTCCCAAATATCTCACTCGATTCATGGACGATTTCGGCAATTATAGATAATCCTCGGCAAAGTTATAACTGCGTAATATCATACAGTCTAATTATTCTACGATCTCATCAAAAGGTGACGCGACTCTTTTTCTCCCTCCTTAAATCATATAGATAGAAATCACTTTAGAAATCGATAAGACGCCTGATAATATTTCTGACGTGATTGATAACGCTGCAATTGATGCCTATATTTATATATAGATATTATATATCTACCTCCTTCTCGCTCTGAATACCCTTCTGCAAGTCTGATAACGGTTTGATCGTTGGGATGGCCGTTGCGTTGTTCTGCTGTTGTACCTGTTGATGACGCTGATGATCCTTCTTGGTAACTATCGGCCGGACGATCGTGCGAGTTTGCGGCATCCTGGATTGCGCTCTCATCTCCGCTTCTTGTCCGCGCCGCGTATCCGAGGCGGTCCTGGACAACTTAACGGTGGGCTTCTTTGGCGCGATGCCGGCATTTCCGGTGGAATTCCGCGTCGCGTCCCCGCGATGCAGCAGCAGGGCCCTTTTTTTCGTTGACGTTTCATTATCATTCGTTCGTCATAATTCCTTCTTCGACCGTTCAATGTTTCATGTCATCGCGTATCGCGAGGGTGATAATTAATAATAACAGAGAGGTATACAAATATCTGTTGTAATTAAAGTATTTTGCGTGTGTTTGATAATTTGGATGATATGAGAAAGATCGTTTCAAGCGTGACAAGGAGAGTACGATAATGGATATGAAGGGAATTGGCAAAAATACGATTAAATATCCTTCTAATTTTCAATATTAAATTTTTCGGTATCGAAATCTTTAATTAAAATAATGTTACGATAATGTCCACTCGAAATAAATTGGAGAGAGAACATTTCGTTATCTGTTTATACCCCGGCAGATACACAATTCGCGCGAAGCCGTTTATTTCCAATCGTTCATAATTTAGAAAATACACTATCTTGATTCTCGATATCGAAGCGAGATCGAGCATCAATTATCGGAGAAGATTCGCGCGTGATATTTGCAGCTGCTCAGTGACACCCGGTATATTTATTCATCAAAACAGCTGTCGCTGCGACACGCACTGCTCCCCTGATCTCTCCCGGTTGGGCGTGTAATGACCGACGTGTAATGGCGATGAACCGAGCGACGGGAAATCACGGAATGAATCGCTACACGGTTGCGACATTGCGTAAACTAAATGCCAATTGTATCGAGGAAAGGGACATGCGTGGGTGTAAACGGACAGTCAATTGTGCGGATCAGGCGTGTAGGTAATCGGTACGGCGAAGAGGATCAGGCGGAGGTAGGACGACGATTTCCTCAATTATCACTAAGGCTATCGTCGCTCTGTAACTGTGATAACGGATCATGTATCACGCGTGTGTGTGGGTGTGTACGTGTTCTCAGGTATTGACCGATATACCGATTGAAATACCATGGCTCGAACTTTTTAACGGCGATCAACATACGAAGATTATGGCTATGTGGGTGAATGATATTAAATTTTAAACCGTGATTAATCTGTTGAATATTATTATCTAGATGATGATAAATCATTTTTGAGATTTGTTTCCAGGATTGACATTTCTATTACTTCTCTCTAATAAAAATAATTATCCCAAATTGATTGTAAATTAAAACGGACAATTTTTAAACGTTTAATTTAGTAATTTAATAATTTAGTTATTTTCTTTAATAAGAAATCTCTCGAACGCATCATTGAGCTTATCTTTGAATAAAAAAGAATAAGAGAAGATGTAAGATCGAATGTGCGAGGTGAATGTGTATCAACAATGTTGTCAATGATGAGCGTGTGGATGATTGACGTATGACGTAGATAGACTATGTATTTTACCCCTCGGCCTCATCATCGGTGACGTTTCGCAGCAAGTCCTCATGTTCCTGGTATCTGAGCTGGACTTCCGCACCGAAATCCGAACTGTTCTCCAACTGACGCGTCCTCGCGGCAATCGTGCCCATCTCTATGGCCTTAACTTGCTGCTCCAGTCGTTGCAGCATGTCGGTGCTCTCGACCGTTGTCGTGCTACTTGTCGCTGCTGTGCGCTGCTGCTTCAAAATCAAATCAAGACTGAGCGGCGCTTTGGGCTCTGCCGACAATGGAGCGGATGGCGGTTCGGTCCTCTGTTGGACAAACGGAAGTCCGATCGGCTGGATAATCTTCGACTCGTTGAAGACTCTCAGCTTGTCCTCCAGATTCGCGTCCACGTTCGTGTCGCTGTAAAGTCTCTTCACGGTAACGGAAACGGGCGTGCGAGTGTAAACCAGGCTTGTCGGGGCCATCTCCTTGGGTCTGATCGGGTTTAAACCACCAGCCCGTTTCTCAACTACTTGCAAGCCCTTAGCGTTCTCTACCAGCTCCCACTGTTTCAGGCCCTCCAAGGGCGTGAGCGGCGACGACAAGCGCTTTGATAGCGGGTTCGATTCATTAGCAACCTGTCGATTCAGGACTTGCTGCTGGTGCACTGTCCTTTCCGCGGGCGATATCAGAAACTTTCGTGCACCTGTCTGCGGCCGAATCATACTTCTGCTGGCCTGCGTTCGCACGAACGGGATCTCTTGATCGTCGAAATCCATCATCGAAAAATCTCACGTGGGAACGAAGACAGGAATTAGCCGCCGTTGCTGTTTCTCAGGCTTTTCTTGATCTCGTCTTCGTAAGACAATCCTTCGTAGATAACGTGTCGGTCGCTGATAAACCTTCAACATTGATTCAACGGCCAAATCGGTCAATGACGTTGCACGGAAGATTTAGTTTCTGTCAAGAAGAAGACTCGTGTTTTTCTTTAAAAAAAAAAACGTCAAGCACTGCGATAATTATCATTAAACACATCACACAGAACCCAGAACCTGAGAATGAACCACGCACGATCCAGTTGACCGATTCTCTCTTTTTTTTCTTCTACACCTTCATTCGAATCACAATCACATGTATCAATAAGCGAACAAGCGATACGGATATAGGCTTTTTTGTAGATAGGAGTAGAATAAGCTTTATTGAACGGCGGCACCACTGTGTTGGCTTTCTTTGCAATCATAACATTGTAGACAATGAAGCAGATAGATACGCAGGGAGGCTTGGTAATTTTGTGGATTATCGCGGTTTAATATGAGACGATGAGTAAAGCAATTCTAAGACGATGATAAGAACGCGCGTGTACTTATGATATAAAATATTCCATCAATGGTTAATGTCGTTAACGGTAAACGTTTTACGAGATCTGACAGAAATTCATCACTCGAAAGTCGTATGTAACAAGATGTATGTAATAAAGGGTGATTATCATGAAATTAATTTCATGATATGTAAAAATATTTTTACGAAAATGTATAATTTGTATTATCGTTGTCCAATCATTTTTTATATTTGCGAATTTAGTTGTTTCACCGTTAAACTAAATTATTATTAAAACTTTAGAAACAGTTTTATATGTAAAAAGACGAAAATTCAACCAACTATATAAATATAATTTCCTTTTCCACAATAATTTTCCGATAAAACGGTTAACGAAATAAACGAATATAAACGAACCATCAATTTTTGCACTCTACGAGCAGCGCTTCTATTCGTTCTCTTAGGTGAAGCAGCCAGCCGGAAATTTACTCCGAGATTGAAACGAGACGAAGTCTAGAAAGGAGTGAGGGAGGGCTGCTCCCTCGATAGATGGAAGAGTAGAGAAGCAGTTTCACCAATGGAAAATTGAACACGCTATTTCGAATGTATTTACGATAAATCTTGTGGCAATTTAAAAAATTCGTTTAACATTGGACACGCAATTCTTAACTATTGTGAAAAATTAATCTATTATAAAATGATTCTAGCTCGTAAATTATTATATTTTTAATTGGGCAATCATAGATAGTAGTTTGTAATTATAGATAGTAATTTGTAATTACTTTAATTCTTCCATATTCTGAGTAAAGATTTTTTACAAGAGGATTTATTTCCGCCATCTTTATCAGCTCATAATACACTTGCAAATGTCACATCGCGTGGTAGATTAAAAGGCGAGATAACAATATCTTCTTGATTGCAGATATTTAAAGATAGAAAGGCTTTACTGAAAAAAAATTGAAATTAATAATAAAAGGAAGAATGCATGATGGATCTATAATGCTCCAATTTAAAAGCTATTGACTGAACAATTAGTCTCGAAAATTTCAGGCCAACTGAAATTTCCGATTATTCGTCAAGGTGATATATATGACCAATTCGTCGAAAGATGTCGCAGAGAAACTTGTCGAACGACCGACGCAGACACCGACGCTGTTTTTCAACGAGGCGATAGAGTCATAAATTGTGAACAAACGGGATAGAGTACGGAGATTAAGAAGATTTATAGATCAGAGATATTATACGGGGTGTTCCAGGTCACTCGCAATCTTTTTCTCGGACTTCGAGAAGTTCCAGACTTGAGTAGTTTAAGTTCATTTATTTTCGCAACTCTTTGACAAATAACATTAAATTCGTTTGCGAGAAAACATTTTAGAATCCTATTAAAATTACGGTCAAATAAAATTAATGAGAAGAATAGAGGTTTATTATCTTTTCAAGCTTCGTTCGTGATACTCAGAAAATTCTTCTCAAGCTTTTATTCTTCACTGTTTATCGCTTAGTAAGTATTGGCATTTTAATATTTTCGTTACTACTTCCTAAGACAAATTTAATCTATTTACCGTGTTAAAAAATTTGTAAATTGACAGAAGATTGCAGAGAGATCCTGTACACCTTATATATTTCCAATGATTTGTGCTGTCAGACGGTTCATGGAATTCTTTTTCCCTAAGGCTGAGAGAGTTCCGGTGAAGTGTAATTGCTCAAAGTATAGTGCAATCGTCGTGACCTAAAGGCTTAATAAAGAGGCCCGGTGCAGATTTGCCTTTGTATTTATTAATTGCTGTAGGAACGTTCAATAACAATGCGGGATTTCCATTGTTTCGCAGAAGCGACTTCGTAACGGCAACCGTTTCTCTTCCCGCAATTAAGAAGCGATTAGATCATAAAGATTTTCCGGATGACTGCAAATGTAAGTTTCGACTAATTTTTAGACTACGTAAGAGAGAGAAAAAAAATCTTGTATTATTTAGTCTATATAGCTATTATAATTAAAAATATAACAAGAAAAACATCCTCTAAGAGAACGATACAAAGAGAAAAAGGAATTATAAAAACTGGGAAAAATTAAGAAATAAAAATTTGATATTTCTATTTCAATGTGATAATTCGGGAAGATGGTTATGCAAAAACATATTTAAAAAATGCAGAATCTATATAGAACCTAAAAGTATCAAATATGATACGTTTAAGATATTTGAGGATTAAGCTGACATTCTCTGAGAAGATATTACGTTAGATATTACTTTTCTGTGACCGAGAGAGAAAGAGAGCGTATGTATAATTGACAAATTGCCCTTTATGCAACCACGCGAAACGCGTATATTTTTCCAAGATAAAAAATTATAACAATTGGAGAAACTTGTAGAAAATAAATTTCCGTCGATCACGATTGTACGCGCTATCAGTTGGGTGATCATACGTGTGATGCGTGTCACTCGCACGCGTCACATACACACATATTGCACACAAATTTACACTCAGTTTTTACGCACAGAATTTTCGTTTAAATACGACACATAGAAACCCACTTGGCGCGCGATTTTTCTCTCGAGAGAACGTCGATCTCGAAAAAAAAGGGAAAGAACCGCATGAGCGAAAAGACGAAAGAAAAGGCGGTACCAAAAGATTGCGTGGACAACGGCTGGTTATGACGAACTGGGTCCATTTCTCGAAAGGCAACGATAAGCGCTATAGAGCCGGCCAACTCGACTTCGTTACCGCCGTTTATCAGCGGTAGATGCTGATAAGCGATAGCGTGTCTACCTAACACCCGACACTGATGATTGTCGCACCGAGAATCTTATATATAATGTACGCACGGAGTCGCGAAACGATAAAATGTATCGAGAAATGCGCGTTGAACTAAAGTATAAAAGCGGAGCAAATTATTATGTATTTTTCCAGTTGGTGTTACGAGTTATCAAGGCCGTAAATATGTGATATGATAATAGTAGTGAGTGATAAAATTGTGAAAAGACATTGCGTTTTTGCATATATATGTAGTAGTTTTTAATTTATAATAAATAATATAAATAATATTTAATTTACAATAAATAAAAATTCAATTTAATCGACCGTAGTGAAACAAGCCGTTAGAGAAGTGACAACTGTGATTGAAGAAATATTTTTATCCTTCTTGAAAAAGTCTAAAAGAAAAGTTGTAAAATAATATAAACAAATTGGACCGATGTATAAATAATACGCAAAAATTGCAAATATTAATCGCAATTATTATTTCAATCGTAAATTAAATTTGTAAGGATTTTACAAATAATTTTATATTATTTGCAAATCGACGTTTCTTTTATGGTTTGCTGCTACCAAATAATTACCAATACCAGTCGCGACAAAATTTATTATGCAACTCTATAATGGGAGTTAAAACAAGTGGGAGATAGAAACGTGAAATTTGCACATATGTATACGTCGTAAATGTAATAGGCATAGATGCGAATTAACCGAGTAATTTAAATCGCGTATATTTCTCGTTTATTTAATAAGATCAAGTACGTGCTTCGTGCTCTTTCGCGCCTTTATCCGCTCGTAGTTTCGTAACTATTGCCACGCCTCATGCACAAGCCGCTAAAAAAATTCTTCGAGATAAGCACTGCAAATCTTGGAATATACAGTAGTTCACGCTTCGTATATTTATTCACGAATGCTAGAAAATATATTCTGAAGCTCTCATCATTATTTTTAATTTTTTTTGCAAAGTGTACAAAACGATTATTTATGGACAAATGTGAACAAATTATGTACAATTAAACGTCATATCAATTTTGTAAAAATTCGCATTTCGAGATTTTAATTTCACAAATCTAAATTATACATTATTTTCTATGATAAAGAATTAAATGATACAGCATTTACATCAAATTTATAAAATATGTCGCAGTTTCTACATATGTGTCGAATCATTTGAATATTTTATGTCAATTAGAGCGTGACTCGATACTCTGTCTCGCACACGAACAAATAAAATTAGCAGTTTAGTGTTTCTAAACGTGTTATAAAGTTTAGAAGTATTTTGGACGCTCGCCAGACTTTCGTCAAGACATAATGTCAGTGTCATAAGCAAACATGTAAGAAAGCAGGAGTCATTAATCATTACGTGGGTATTAATCGCAACGCGCTGACCCACGGTAGATAGGAACTACAGTATTCTTCCTTGGAATACTTGAAGAAGTCTGTTTTTACGCTGTGTGCCAGCAAGATGATAAATAAAAAGAATTCCAATTTATTATGTAAATCAGAGAATGGCATATCATGAGTTTAATATACATGAAATCACTTAATACAGAATAACAAGATTTTAATTGAGATCAATATGCGAAACAGGAACATAATTCGCGCTTTACGAAGATCAATTTAACGCGCTAATAATATAGAGAAGAAATTAAAAAATTTTTTTTTTAAATTTTTTCCATTTGTTCAGTTCTTCAGTTCTATCTTTTCTGTTACTGCGTTAATTGATAAATTTGCTCAGTACTGCAGTTCGCGATGTGATAAAAACTTACGAGCCTGTGTACGTACACAGTCTGGCGTGTCGGTGCGATGCTGCATTGTTCGAAGCTTTCGCGTGCGACACGCGATGCACCGACACACCGTCGCGCCGTTGCATACCGGCGAAGGACTTCGTTAGAGGGTCGCAGAAAAACTGACGAAATGACCGGCCTCGTCAGCAAATGAGGATTTGCGGTCGAGAAAGCAGGAGTATGACGTGGCCGAGCGCGAATTAAGAATGATCGGGAGTACTCTATACTCCGATGATAAACTTCAGCATGTAAATTAGTGACGCGTTCTAATAAACTGCATGACTAATTAAAAAATGCCGCAATAAAAATGTTCATATCGTACATAGTAAAAAAAAAAACATCGATGAGAAGATTTATTTTAACTCGGTAAAAATCCTGCAAAGTTTGTCGTTATCAAGTAACAATAAAAAAGATTTTCCTGATTTCAAGTTTCTCATGTCTCATAGAAATTGTCAAACCCGTTACATTTTTCCATACGGTGCCTTCTTACTTTATATGTTAACAAGGTAAAATCTAGAAAAAAAAAAGAAAAATAAAGAAATTTTCTGAAATGCGCGACGGATGTGTTAAATGAAATAACACACGGATATCCGGGGAATCACATTTTACCGGGTTAAAAAAAGATGCGCGCTGAAAATAGGGGAGAATTGTGTTGTCCGCCCGAACACGCGAAGGATGCACTTCCTCGGGACGCCCACGTTCGCTCGCGATAAACGCTGTCACTCTTGACAATGTCCTTTAGGGAGTGGGACGTCACGCTCGACAAGGCGCATCCATCGTCGCGTGGCACGTTGCACTTGGTTAGAAAAGCCGTCTGTATTTCCGGTAGTGCCGCAAAGCGGAGAGAGAAACTCTAAAAGCGTCGACGAAGGCTAAATATACGGATATAAGAATGGTCGGCCATCAATTTTCAAGCGAGCGCTGCGATCTTGTTAACTTAGGAACATCGGGTTAAGAGAAGAATCTCTTAATTGTTGTAATACGTTACGCAACGCACTCGCGTCTAATAACCGTTCTATTCCGAAATAAACCAACTGCTCTCTAGTTGCATCATATTTTAACGATAGAACAAAGTGGATATTTTAAATTAGAAAAATATGAAATATCTAAGACTTTCTAACTTTTTGTCGTGAATTTGTTTATTCAAATGGTTTTCAATGTCAATTATTGTAAATTTAAAATACGTTCATCTATCGCTTAATTTAGACGAACGAGATATAATTTTGATAAATGCTGCAATAAGCATCTACATTTAAAATAAGAGAAAAAAATGCAGTTATACTACGTGCACGTGTGCTGCGATGCGCGACTCACGATTAGAGCGATAGCTAGCGCGAGGTCTTTTGTTCGACGTAACAAATACCTGCAATCACGGCAAGTATTATCGAGGAGCAGGCACACTAGGTACCAGGTACCAGACAAATTGGCGCGAAGTGATTCACTCGAAAAAAATCGCTAACTCTATTGCACCATTAGAGAAATAAAAAGATTGTAAATTGCATATTTTCAAAAAATAATTTTTCATGATTAGTCCTTCATGAATTACCATGTCTAAGTAATACCATATTGCTAAATGTTGTCGTCTACGAGAATATTTTTACGAGACATAAAACGAACGAAGAGATTAGTTTCTGATTTTCCTGCGCGTAATTTTTATTTTTAGCATTTACAAGTTTCGTCAAATTTGTTTAAATTGTAAAATTATGTAAGTAAGCACCGAACGCGTAAATCAAGTTCTCGTAACAGTTCCATTGAACATACATCCGTGTTGATAAGAAATTCCACCTTGCTACATTCCGCAAGATAATCAAAATGTCACTTGAAGTGAACCAGGAAAGATTGCGATATGTGGTCATAATACAAAGCTGTCAACATTTTTATTGTGGCAGACCTTCCCTCTGCAGGAATTATGTAATTCGCATTGAATAATTGTTGCATCGAAGTCCATAGATCGTTGTTGTAACCATTAAGTATTACACTCGTCAGTCGATTGCTTCATATCTTTTTGTGCATTCCATATGCTGAGCAAACTGAGGTAACTGAGGATGAACGGAAAAGACGCGCAGCTCGTTTATCGTTTTTTAGTGCACAACGGCCGAGAATCCCATGTCATGAGAATCCTATTGTCGAGCGTAACGAATATAAATGTAATCTTGAATAGTCCGTCGGTTTTGTCGGTCGAGGAAAAAGCTAGATGAATCAAGCTGTGAGTAATTAGATAGAATCGAATTCTCACGAGAAAAAATTGTTTTATATCGTTTAACAACAGAAAGAAAAAAAAAACGAAGTAATTAAGCACAATAAAGCGAATATTTTTAAATATAAAATCAAAAAATAAATTTGAGAATTTCAGTAAAATGTTCACTGTTGTAATATTCTGTAGTAATAATTAAATATATGAAAATATTAATAAAAATATTGTGACATTATAGTGGCAGCTGCTTGCAATAATTGTTGTAATTATTACAATCAGCTCAGTATGTTCTGTAATAAATGCATAAAGATACTTTTACACAAAAGAATCATTGTTTATAATTTCTGATGTATTATGTTTATCTTTGCGTATTTCTCTTTGTTTCATTTGTCTGTCAATCGTCATTTTATACCTTATTTTGATACACGCGCGTCTATCGTCGCTCAAAAAATAGCTCGTGAACGAGAAATGAACTTCCCTTTGTTCCGCGCTACGCTCGCGACCGAAACGGAAAACGGAGGGACGAGCATTTGAATCGCAGATTGTGCTTTATCTCGCCGGAATAATGGTCGTTTAATCAAACTTTCCCCGTCAAATCCGCAATTAAACCTGCTATTGATATATGTCGGGGTCGTCCATGAGCGCGATAAACTCAAGACCCTACGTGGCGCTTGTCGCTCTTTCGAGTAACTCATCGTTTCGATTGAATCTCTCAAGCTCGGTTATGCCAGCGAGCCTTACTTGATTAACATTGTTTAAAAATCGCTAGTTTCTCTCCATATTATTATTATATAACGTAAAAAGACCGTGTACCGCGTGTACAAAGAAATAAAGGTAAAACAAATTTACAGCAAGACTTTAAATTTCTTGGAAAAATTAAGCAGAGTAGTATATTTTCTATCGAACGATGTAAAATGAAAATCTGATCACTTATAGGTAAGCAATCGAAATCTGCAATTCAAATTTAAGGAATTCCACAAAGGAATGTATAACGATAATTTATGTTAAATTTGCGTGTATATTGGACTTTGTACCGAGAAATCAGTTGTAGGGTACCACTGTTGGTTTATGCACAGACAACTATGATTAACATTAAACGATGCTGGTTGCACCCAGAGGACAACCGCAGCTGGCCACTTCTCGGTATTCGCGGTGAAACAAAGTCGTTATGATTGCGCGCACGTGTTATTGAATTAACGAGCGATAATAACGTTTCATTAAGCATAAATGACAAAAAGACGTTTTTACGCGTTTCCCGTGTGAGAATGCGGTCGCCGTTGGCTCAGGTAATAATCAATCGCTGTGAATTATGCGTGTAAATACCGAGTCGGTTGAAACATATAATTTTCAATTAACGCGAGAACAAGAGATCCTCGGATCCTCTTTCCGATGACGATTTTCAATAAGCGATTGGTGTCTGATCGCTCGAGAGTAATAGGCTAATTTAAACTTCGATACGTTCATCGAGCTCGATTGCATTCAATATAACGGCACACATGATGGAAAAAAAAAAGTAATAACTCTTCTCGTGCAATATTCTCTTGAAAAGAATATTTTAACCGCAAAATATTATGATATAAACTGCATATTGGAAATAAAATAAACTTTCTCTATCCTTTTAATAATATAAAAAAAACGTTTAGTAAAATTATTCAGAGTTAAAATCTTCACGCCACTGGATACATAATAATGCCACGTTTGCAAATTTTTCGAATAATTCAGCCTTGCGTAAGACTATCTAATTCGTTTCGATGTATTCTTTCTGCACGATAAGTCCGCGTCATTTTCCAAGAAGCTATTAATCTAGATTAGACGTTATCCTTTGTAGGAGGCAAATTGTTAAGATGAACAAAGAGCCGAGTCATGGCAAGGCGAAGGAAAAGCTATCCAACTGACCCGAAACACGCGTAATATCGCAGAGGGTAATGAACACAGTCTCGTACTAATTATGCTCGCGAGGCGCAACCGTGGAATTATATACGGGTAGTTATATAAACCGTTAATTCCTATCCGCGTACACGCGCACGTACTTCCGTCTATCTATTCTCTCGTTGCTTTCGTTTGCTTTTTAATACGCGCGCGCTATTCGCGGCACCGTGAAACCTACGGGAAGGAGGGAAGAAAAGATTATCCCGGCTGTAAGGCGGCTTAAAGTCGTTACGGTAACTAATAACGCGGAACGTTTTCGGCCACATTCGCGATTCCGGTTTTCTATCTCAAACGCACGAGGCAGGTGTAAATTAAGACGCGCCTTCGCACTTTTATTTTTTTCCCCCCCTAAACGAAAAGAGAAAAATTCGATTCATCTAAAAAAATATAAAAAATGGAATATATCAATTATTTCTATAAAAAAATTGTGATAATCTCGACAGTGATCTGCATTAAAGGGCGGCAAACATATAGACTTGGCGTTGCGATCGCATCGTGAAATAAAATATGGATCGCGAAATTCGCACGCAACGATGAGTCTCTTAGCGAACAATGTATAATTATTATTCAGATTATTCAATATACAATAAGTAGCTGGCGCTTTGTGACTCGCGTCGCGGACGCGATCAGCGTCTACACAAATAAATCGCACGCATATTTGCGTACAGTGGCATGACGTAATGCTGCAAAATCGCACGTACTGCTATTGGAATTTGTTTATTCTTCTTGTTGGCTCAAGAGAAAGACGCAGCGACGTCGCGTCGCGACGCGAGGTCGACACGCGAGAAGCAGTTTCGCTACGTAACCTAACCTTGTTAAGGACAACGTTTATTCGGCGTGTTAGCGAAACTTGTTTAATTTTTTTCGCCGCTGAAACGGCAAATTCTTACGGAATACGTTAAACTGTAGGGTGTTGCGAAACTCGATAATATGTTAAAAATTTTAGTTGAATAAAGGTTAGGTTAACGCGATTATCATCAATTTATGATATGATTCTAACATTCTATACACGGTTAAATATACTATAAGCGAGAGAATATGTGGTTAGCGTAGACAAATTCCTCGAGCCTACATGTCGCCACGTACAGACAATTCACCTTGCTCGATTCGTACGAAATCACACACTCAAACGTCATCACTATTTATCACAGCTTCCCGTAATCACCACCGTGGAGGAGAAACTCGAGAAGCCCGCGCGAAGAAACCCCGGCGTATCGCGGCACGTTTAACGGCACGCTATTTTTACAGAGCACTTCTCGACGGCCGCACTTTTCCGATATTCCTCCGTCGGGAGCTGCGTGGCCCGACGGTGAACCGCAGCGCGGGATCGCATTATCGTCTCCCGCTGATAAAGAGTTCGGGCATAATCGCCGATCTTCGCCGAGAGTCTAAGGTACACTCCGGAGCGCGGAGTGTGTGTCGAAAACCGTCAGGACACACCGGAAAGATGAAGTGGGGGGAGGGGGGGAGAAAAAAAACCTGCTCGGAGTACGCGGTGCGACGTCTGGCGCGGTACGGTGCACGCACTCGTGACACACGGTGACGCACACGCAAGGCGTCCCACTGAGATGCGTGCGCGCGCTCCCCTCGTACGGTTCCGGCCTGGCTCGATTCGACTCGGCCGGCCACGGCCCGACTCGGCGCGGCTCGGCGCGGCTCGGCGTGGCTCGGCGCGGCTCGGCGAGACGCGAGACACGAGGCACGCGGAAAGTGGAGGAGCACGCGCGACGACGGCGACCGGACTGCCGCGCTCGGTGACGCGGCCGACCGGCGAGAGCGAGTCGCGGCTCGCGGCGTTCGTGACTCATGAGAGCCGAGAGACCAGCACCAGCTAGCCACCAGCCGGTGCGCGCTCGGTTCGGAGCGTCTACTGTCGTAGGACGAACTCGAGGTGTGCGAGTGCCGATAACAGTGCCGTTCGCTCCATCGGAGACGCCCGACACGTTGTCAGTCGTAAATTTAACCACGAGATTTATAATAATGATATCAGAAAAATTAGGAGACAATATGAAGAATTATATAATTTTAAGTAATATGAAGTATTCTTGTGGATAATTGTATATGCATTTCTTCTTGTTTTAGGAACGAATTTTACTATGTACTATTGATGTATTCTAAAATATTCTTTAATATAAAAAATTATAATTATGTATTATAATTTTATTATATTTTTGTAATAACTGTGTATTATAATGTAAATCAAACCAATCTTGCCTACATTTTCTAATTGCGTGCGTTATTTTTTGTATCTTCGTACACGTTCTTTGTCATATATACCTGTTATTATTATTTGGCATTCTTTTAGGAGACTCGGTATAGAATAAAAATATTTTAGCTCAAGGAAATCATGCTGCAACAGAATCACGTATCTGCCTTGTAAATCCACATGTGTAAAAAGAAAAATAAAAAAATAATTGCACAGTCATTTCAAACACTTTTTTCGTTCGCCCTCCTTCTCTCACGTGTGATTTTTTTCAGTGCAGGAACTAATCATCTTACGCGAATTTGGTTTTTCCAGTTAACTCACAGCTCGAAGAGCAAGCACGCAAGTTGAAAAAAAATTGTACGTGATATATCTCGCGGCGGATAAAAGTTGAAAATCCACGAGATAAAGAGGCGCCACGTGGATTTACGCTCTCACGATCGATCGACGACGACGCTTATTCGTGGACCTCGGGTCCGGCGACTGGCGGAAAACTGATCCGACTGATCGCTAGAAGCTGGAAACTCTCCGGGCCCCGCTCGCGTTATCCAGAGAGTTGCGTCGCGCGCGCGATCGCGACCTTCGTGCTCTCTACCGGGATCGATCGATCGGAACGGGAGCCGTGATCGCGGAACGAATTACCGATCCACGCGAATACGGACCAAGTAAAAGGTAATTGCGATACGATGCCCGTTTCACGTTACTTCATGCGGCTCTTTATCGTCACCCTCCGCCGTGTTATCGGGCAATCTTAATGGTCCTTCGATTCCGAGAGATCCTTCGTTTCCAAATATCTGCGCGAAACGCAATTTGCGAAGAAAGTTACGCGATAACTTTTGAAATTGGAATTCGAGAATTTTTTGGCACGTAATACAGGCTAAGATTAGCCTGAGAAGGCAAATTTATGAAAGTATATTACCTTTAACTGTAAGGGGATATATTAAAGGAAGATTTAACAAGTTTTTCATTCATTATTTGAATATGTTTGATCTGTCGTTTCAAATTACGTGAATTTTTTGTAAGTTTATATAGTTAGTAGTTTAATTTCCGTTAAAGTTTGATGGTGTGAAACATAAACGCAGGAAGGATTAGTTTTAGGCATAGAAATCATTGAAGCGCAAAGAAGTATAGACCATCGCTGGCATTGATGGATTTCCTTCAACTCTTCCGTACGTTTCACCCTCAAAAAAAAAAAAAAAAATACGAGGAAAAAATATTTATCGGAGTAAAAGTCCGTCACGTTTGTCGCGCATACGTCAAAATCAAAGAGCTAAACGCTCGAACGGATCAGCAGAGTGTATCTTTTCCTTCGAGAAACAGTTTCGCGGATAAATGTACGATAAGATTGCCGGCAGTCTGGAAACTTGATTCGCTGAACTGTTGAAAAGATATAGAGAGCGGCGGAAGCTTACAGTTACAAGAATTATCGGTTATCCCTGCTTTTTATTGCCCTTTCCGCCGTGGTGGACCACCCGTGGTATGGGCGCCGATTAATACCCGGAGCGCATTCCTTCTCATCCCGATAAAGATTCAAAACGTACGAGAACGTTTCCGATCTCGAGATAAGATAATTTTTTCGCAATACAAATAAAACTAAAACATACATTTTCATTATTTCTGTACGTGTGCGTTCGTCTAAAAGCACAGATTATAGATAAATGAAGACAGATGCATTTTGTTAGCCTTCTTATTTTACAATTTGCTTTAAGTTTATTTTACACACAGTTCATAATTTTCCATTTATTTCGAACACTGCGTTCAGCTGTGAGAATTGATCGCACGCCTCATCGTTGGCAAATAGGAAATTCGAATTGAGCCGCTAGTTCTTACTTTTGCAAGCGTTTTTATCGGGGTCAGCCGTGACTAAGGTTCGAATAATTGGAGCACGAAGCCCGTATTTTTTCAACCGTTGATATCGCATTTTAAAAACGCAGAAAAACCGGTACAATTTTCTCTCAAATAATTGTATCCTTCAGCGAAGTATTTTAGAGTCGTTACGTCTACGAACGAACAAAACGTACGTACACGTGCGTCCAAGATAAAAAAAAAAAAATAAAAAGTATAAAAGTGTAAATAAGATAAGAAAGAGATAAGATACAAATAGGAGTTTAGATACAGGTATGTACCTTCGTACATACCGAACAAGTTCTTCGCACGCAAATTTATTTTCGTTACTGAGTTAAACCCGATCTCCGCAATAATGATTCGCTCGGTGAATTGCAGGCGAAGCGTTAACATCGACGGGCCTCTCTCATTTCTGCAATCTCCGGGATCAGTCTATAGAACCGAGGGGAATCTAGTAACTATATGCCACAAGTGGCCGAGCAACTGCTTCGAGTAGTATGCAGGTATAGATGTAAACTTGATTCTAGACTTACACAAGTCGTTTACTTTAAGAGTCATACATAAGCCATCGTAGAATCAATTAAAATAAATATTTTAGATAGATATTTTTAACCAACAAACGTAATTTATCACGCTTGCTAATACCGCGACTTTTTATTCGATATACTTTAATAATTTTATTTTTATTAATATTCTAGATATCTTTAGGGAGTATCGTGAAAACGAGATACAAGAGATCATAAATTATCGAAACGAGATGAGAAATCCTATAGTTTTAATGGGTCTTTATGCGGCTAAAAGCTATGTCAGTAATTAACTTTCGATAAATTAACTTTTTTGTCAGCAAGTGGAACATTGTAGAACTGTACAACGATATTATTCAGAATCAGCCGACTTTTGCGTCGTGGGAACAATTATTCCGCGATACGGTTCGCAATACAAAAGATTGCGTGAGATCTTCGGTCAGTGCTGCCTCCTTTCTAACTTCCGTTCGCGCTCAACATACGGCAAACGAGTTTTACGTCTCGATGCGTCCAAAGGGTTTCACGCGGCGCGATTATCTCCATCTGAGGCCGGGTTTCGATTCTGCATTGCTGGGTGAATCACGGGAAGGAGAGAGAGAGAGAGAGAGAAAAGAGAGAAAAAGAAATCCATGGACTCTGAGTAGGGATACATTAACGACTACATCGTTTTTAACAAACAAAAATTGAAAAATAAACAAGAAAAAATAAAAATTTTAATTATGCGGTTTAAGTTCTGTCAAAATACTTTTATTATATAAATAAAAGTAGTTCTCTTATAATAGTAGAATTATTAAGAATAATTAGACATTTCTTAATGTCATAATAATTCAAAGATTTAAATTTCAGTAAGTAGGACTGATTTCTGATAAAAAATTTTATATCAATATTCACAAAAGTGCTGTTTTTTTATAAAAAATCCGCCGAGATTCAAACTTTTTTACAATGCAAATAGAATGCTAATAGAGACCTTGCTGCTTATTATAGCAATACTGCCTGTCTACAGATGGCAGCACTACGTTAAATAATGAATATCGTATATACTACCAAAAACATGTATTGGATTAAAATTACATATAGATAATTTATTATATGCCGTGTTACTTATCCCGTATTATGTAATTCGATATCAATTACTCGGCTTATATATTTACTTGAAATTTTTAACGATAAATTATATTAATAATTAAACATTTAATTTTAATTGATGTGGTACGTTCAACAAAGCGCCATATTTTACATCGCTGAAGATGAAAATATTCGCAATATAGTAGTATATCAGCAAATTTTCAAGCATACTGCATTTGCAAACAATAGACTTTTGTCTTTTTGAGAGTTTCTCGTCTTTTAAATGATAAACGAAATACAAAAGAAACAGCGTGGAGTAAACTAAAAGTTTCCCGCGGGAAACACTTTCTTATTATTATTTTATTTCACGCGATGAAAATCATATTCGCACAGATGTTCTCGATAAGCGACTTATTATGAATTCCTCGTGAAAGTTCCCTACATCACTTAAACTTAACTGAATTATATAACCGTAAATGCATCTCTGCTTTTTCTCGCAGAACCTCGCAAACGCGGGATAGAAAGTGCAAAGGGATATAATCGAATTTATACCCTCGTTATTGTATCTCATTAGCAAGCATCACGTTGAAGACTTAAAGCTTTGAAAGTGTATTAACCAGCAACTTCGGGAGTCTCGCGTCAAGTTTCGCTTTAGGAAAACCGACTTTTCCAGAAAGAAGAAAAAAAAGGACGATAAAAAACGTGGGTACCATATGACTTTCAATTAAAAGAGATAAGCGCATCAGTATATAACTGTATTTTAAAAATTAAATATATATAGATATATCTTTCTTTCTCAATATATATAATTTAAAATATAGAAACAGAAATATAGTATGACATAAAAATATAAAAATATATTTAAATGCGTCACGCTCGAATAATTTTGGTTGTATAACGATGAGTTGCTGATATCACTTTTGATGAATCATACCAAACATAACGGTACTTTACCGATGAAGATTAATATACGGGCGTTTCCGCGGAAACGGCCGATAATTATGGACTCTCTTACGGACTTTTGCAAGTAAATACATAGTCATGAGACAATGGCGAAAGTTGTATCGTTTGCGAGCACGTGATTGGATATGCTAGGCCCTTAGAAAGTAGATCTTTCTTTAGGAGATGCTGAGACGGATGCTTTTCAAACTTATATCATGGAACATATTATAATGATCACATTACATAATGACCTCTTTCGTCATGTGATTGAGCACACCACGAGTACGCGGCGAATTGAGAGCTTGCGACAAACTTTTCGGCACCTATTTACTTTGCGTAACACACGTGATTTTTTTCATGAAATTTATAAATGTGATTTTATTTTATAAAATTACATTTATAAATTTCATGAAAATCTATATGATTAGCAAGCATAAAAATAATAAAATAAAGAACATTCGATTAATGTTTGATGTCGCTAGGTATCAATTTGCTACTTTAAAGCGACCTAATTTTAAAATTAAAATCCAAAACGTCGTAAGATAAAGGGTAAATATTAAAGTGTTTTCACCATTTTTCAATTTCAATGAAACTGTCTAACGGGAACGAAGCATCCGTGCGCTATTATCGGCCAGTTTGTTACAAAGACCGAAAATAGCTGATCGATCGATATCGAGACAGGGACTGTCTTTGCGACATGAAAGAAGTCGTTTTCCAAAGACTCTTCGGATTATCCGTCGACTCTTATAGCCACGCTTATTAGAGACCGACTTCTTGAAGCGAGAAAATTTCACGCGAAGGCGCGGTTTCGCGACCCACGCGCAGAGGATGTAGCTTTCCCACACGTTAGACGCGATTAACGTTGGTATTGTTAATAACGGGCGGCAGAAAAGTATCGGGAGCGCTAAAAGGATCTCTCGAATGCGTTGCGTGCTACATAGAGCGAACTCGTTTTTCCGAACGAGTTCGAAGAAGAGTCGTCACGCACACAACGCATTTGCATACACGTGGCAGCGGTTGCACTAGGCCGCATACGCTCAACTTGCATACATGAATGTGGTATACGAGGTAGAATTGCGCTTAACTTAATTGAAGAGTTGGGTTCACGCAATAAGAGCGTGAAACGCAAAACTTTCATTATTCAAGAAGAATCGTTACAACTCATAAATGTATTTACGACAAACTATTCGTTTACAACTAAATAGATAACATTTGACCTACATTCTTATTCCTTCTCTTCAAACTTTGAATAAACCTTACCCTTGACTTCTACGCGTCGCGTCTCAGATGTCTCAGATGGAAGAGAGATTACATTTGTCACTGTAATTGTAAATGTTACAGTGCGTCGTAATGTCAATCTCAAAACAATTGGTCACTTATAAGAAAACGACAGATAATATTAAAGAGACAAAGGTAAAAATTCTTGCTTGAAGAAACATAGAAATATCATTAGGCTACACACAATTATTCTCGTTGCAGCCACGGCCTCAGGCTTAATAGCTATTTGGCATACTAATTGTCATCGCATCACGAACCAAACAATTATCCGTCGATGCAGACAACTGCAACGTAAATGGCGTAATTAATGTCGAGTTTGAACATTTAGCTAATAAGCGCGATATAAATAGTTTCCGGGTTATCAGCTAAAGGCTGACTTAATGCTTCTAAATCATTTAATATACACGTAAAGAAAAAAAAAAATAAAGTTCACAACGATACACATTGTAACGAAACTACTGACGAAATACACGAGTACATGTAGTATTGAAAAGAAATACGATGCTATCTTTATTTTATGCGTAGTCTTTTTTAAGAACGTCCCGGTTTCACGATCTCTCAAGCTTTTCTAATGACTTTGCTTTAAACCGAACAGAATAGTACGGTGTTATATGTAACACCGATAGGAATTGGAAAACTGGATATTTTTTTACAAGTCATATGTATACGTATACAAGCTTGTAGTTGATGCGTTAATAAAACAATAACTTTTTCGCTAGTTCGCTTAATTAACACCGTTGATAATATAATATAAATCAGCGGCTACAGTCATTGTGTATCATACTGGAGCAAAAATTATTTGTTTGACGCGCGCTCATTGGTCGCATTTGTTTGAGGGCTTAGAAAGTCTAAAAAGGAAACCCCTCGGTAAACCCTCGTGTATGCAGTCACATATTTTTTATTCACATTTGTCGGGATTAATTATGCAGACACACTACATCGCATAATCGACATCGGTGAATAAAAAATTTCCATTCAGACATCGCCTCAGCTGCTGCTTAACGATGCATCGCGCAATGCGTTTGCTACGCAAATACCGAGATGCTTTTATCTGCGTTTATGGCTTTACAAACCCGCGTGACGACATGTGGTGAACGTTGGCGAATAGGGAACCAAGAATAGTTTATAGCTTTAGAAAATCGGATGCTCTCGATAACCTCAGCTTGCGTTCGTTAGTCAAAAAAACAATAGATTTTTGTATTATCTTTCTATTACGCGATAAACTATGATAGCAAATTCAATATATCTTAAGACGTAATGCAGTGACTATGATGCATATGTAAAATACAAAAATAACATATGTTAGTAAAAAATTCAATAGTTAAAAAAATAAAAGCAAGAAATTAATCCCGACGATTTAATCTATTGCCTGCATTTTTATTAATTTTAGTTGATGGTATTTTATTCGAATAACAATCGATAACAATATTACTGGTTGTGAGACTATAAATAACAAGAAAGAATATCCCACGCGAGGAATCGACTTATTCACACTTCGTCAAACCGAAATCACTTATTCGTCACAAAGAAACCAATTCGGCAATGTCACGGTTACGGTAATCAGTCGATCGTTGAGGGATCTCGCAGAATCTATTTCGCACCGATACCTCCACGTTTACTCATGCCAGCATGCCAAATCTTGCCATCCATTGCGCGAATAGACCCGCATCGAAAACCCGTGCAGAATCCATCCGGGTCAAATTTTGGAAGAGGAAAGCCTGGCGCGCGCGTTAGCGCATGTGTTGCAATGATGGATTTATCGATCGTAAATGCGAATCAACCGTTTCACGTTAAGAGAAGGTCACGCGTGCACAAATTTCAACCTATTTTTGAGCGCAAAAGTTTGCTACATCGGACACATGTAGATTACACGTTACAAATTTTTACACCTCTTTGAATCGAAATTTTCGCTCTATAATCGGCATATCATGATTGACCAATGAATTTTTTTTATCGAGCAGTTCTTACTCGAGAATAAATGAAATTTTCTCTATTTCAATCGTTTGCGCAACAATTTTGTTCGAGCTATTCAGTAAAAAAAGATTAATAAGAAAAAGCCGTGTCGTGATAATTGATATACACGTGCGCTATAAATCACGTGTTAAATAAAAATCGCAAAACCTCCTTTAAACAGGCATCTTTTTATCGGGTAGCACACGTGCATGTACGAGAATAAATAGAATGCATTTCTCTCGTCTCACGTGTTTTAAGATAATAAAACAACAATTATAAACTTCAGTTTGTAATTGGTTTTTCTATTAATGTTTTGAAAATTAAAATAATTATTAAATTTAAAAAATGATATAGTCAAAATATCAAATTATACTGTGAGAATACTGCGAAAAATCATTTTGTATCAATGCAATATTGTTATAAATGATATTATAACTGTATATGTCTCTGAATATTTAATACATACAATACTATTCCATGTTCTATTGTATAATAAGAACCCAATAGATTCCATATTTAATGTTCTGATAATATAAATCAGTCTTTTTAAAGACTCATGATCTTGCGCTGAGCAATCGAATCGTCCTGTTATCATGTACTTTTGATCTTTCAGTTTAAAACTTTATTTGCACTCATAGTATTTATGGAGGATTTTCCATACACAGCTATAATGAGAGTTAAGATAATGAATTGACATCAAATTGTCGCGACCATAAGAAAAATTTTTTAATCACCGATAAGTGACGTATCATTCTTTTTTCAAAAAAAGTTCCATCACAAAATTGCTTTGATCAAATGCGACGGGAATTTCGTGAAAAATTTCACTTTGTTTATCGCTTTATTTTTATATACTCACTATATTTTTTTGCTTTGTATTATATTATTGATATCATTTGCGAGATGAAGCTATTCTTGGCGCTCACGAGTTATTTTTTGCGGATATTTTTCGTAGCACTAAAATAAGAGAAGCAATAAATTGTTGACACGAGATATTTAAATATTGAAACTTATAAAGATGATAAATACATTGAATTAAAACTGGAAAATTACACTAATTAAACTTCTGTTAGACAAGCAGTATTCGTACTTATGCATGAATGATTAATTTTATTGCCGCGTTTACGAAATGCCTTATGGAAAAAATCTTATCTTTCGTTATATACGTGTGATGTTTTTGCTACTATCAATATACATATATACACACAAAATATTTATAAATTATTATCAATGTTTACTGTATTTGGGGATTGCTTTTTAATAATTACGCGAGTAAATTATTATCTTTATTACATCATCTACAGAGTTGAATAAGTAAATCTTCAAGTTGTACACCGATTGTGACCTCTGTGAAGCTGGCCCCTCAACATCAAAAAAATAAAAAATTTATTAGAGTTCTGGTAGCCCCCCTAAGAGTTCTAGAGTTCTATATCAG